>JALRMF010000195.1:0-91883 GCA_026120015.1 Dendrostoma leiphaemia
ACTTTATTTTTAATAATAAGCTAAAAGCTTTTAGTTACGTTTTTAATAAATATAAAAATATTATTATTAATGTTAAATTTAGTAAAACACTATGTATAATAAAGTAGGTAGAAAATGTAACTACTTTTCTTTTTATTGCTTTGCTAAAGCTATTATTGTTTGCTTTTTTAGCAGCCTTTATTATCTTTTTAGCAATAGAATATTTATAACTTTATAAGCGCTTTATGCATATTAGTAATAAAGCAATTTAAGCCATTGTAAAAATAGCAGGTATTATTATTGTAAAGACAAAGGACTTTTGCTGTGAGGATTGCTGCAAAAACCGTTTATTTAATTATTATAGCGTTTTCCTCTCTTTTAAATATATATAATTAAGTTAGTTAATATGTTTTAATTTTATCATTTTTGAGAAAAGGTTTTTAAACTATTGCTATTGCTTATACTTTATTAATATAGCTATTAATTAGCACTAAGTATAGTTTCTTATTAAAAAGCATTATAGCTTTAAGGCTATTTAAGATTTTATTATCTTTTTTAAATAGCAGTCTAATAAAAAGGTTTAAAGCTTAGGCTATAATAATAGCTTTAAATTTAAGCTAGCTATATAGCTATTTTAGCACTTTAAACTCTTTTTATAGGCTAAAAAGCATAGCATTACTTTAATCCTAAGCATTTTTTATTTTTCTTACATAAATAGCAAAGTTAAAAAGGCTGGTTTTAATATTGTTTTAAAGGCAAAGACCGCTTATAACGCAGTTAACTTGCTTTATTATTTATAGCCTTTTATAATGTAGGCTGCTTATATAGTAATTAATTTATTATTTACGTTTGCTAACAAAAGTTTTAAGTTATTAAATTAGGCTATAGCTAATGCTTTTATTCTTTTTTAAGCCTTTGTTTTTATTAGAGGTTTTTTATATGTTATAAGCAGCAAAGTATAAGTTTACGTTAAAAAGGCATATTGCTAAAATGCTGTTAAATATATTAAAATAAGCATTAAAATATAGCTTTTTGCGTAGAATTTAAACTATAGCAAGATTATATAGGCGTAGAATTTTAAAATTAATAAGGTTACTTAAGCAATGGTAATTAAAGTAAAGGAGACTAGCCCTTTTAATATAGATAATTTTAACTTTGCTAACGTAAAATATGTTATAGAGATTTTAGCAATGTTTATTTAAGAGGAGTTTATATAATTAAAAGCTATTATTTCAACAATGAACCCCTTATTGCTAATAGTTTAGCTAAACGACAACTTTTTTGCAGATAAATTAGAGGCAAAATCTTTGTTTGTTAAATAAGCAAACAAAGAGATTTAAAATAAGATTATAGTTGCTATGAGAAACGACCTTTCTTTTATCCAACTAATCTAACTAATCATACTTAAACTAATCCCTAAGCCTTCTTTAAAGTTTTTATAATTGCTTTAAGATATACTTAAGAGGGTAACCTTGCAGAAGGTAATATAAAAGGAGAAACTTATATTTCTTTTGTGGAATTATAAGGCTTATTATTAATAAAAGCTATTACGCTAACAATTAAAGCATGTGGCTAAAATAAATAAAAACTATAATCTTAAAGAATTAAGTGCTGTGGCAATTAACTCTAGAGTAGATTATATAATGTATAAGGATTTTTATAAATCTCTTTCCCTTTTTGCTTTAAAAGCTTAATACTTTATTAATATAGCAGCTAGCAATGTTTTTAAATTATAAAAGCAGGCGATAAAATTTTTAACTTTAATAAGGTATAACTATTAGCGTGTTATAAAGCTATTAATAAGCTAGAAATTAATAAAACCTTTATTTAGTGCTGCTTTGATAAGAGGGCTAATGTTTTATTCTTTAAGTAGGTATTTAATCTAAAGAATTAACTTAACAATAAGCTGAGTACTAAAAAGGTTTCTTGCGCAAGGCCTATAATTTGCAGCAATTATAAGGTTTAAAACTAGATTATAAAGGATCTTTATTTAGCTATTGCCTTGGCTACCTTTTTTAAGCTGTTTTTAATATATATTGTAATTAAAAACCTTTGCTAACATAAATATAACTTTATTATAATATTTCTTAACTCTTTTATGCCTAAAGGAGTATAAACCTTTGTATATCCTTTGCTTAGCTTTAAGCAAGAGGATAGCATAGTTTAGCTAATCTGCAAGGATATATATAGCTTAAAAAAAGCGTTTATCTAGTAGTTTAATACTATTACTAAGTTCCTTAAAACGCTAGGATTTAAGCTTTTTAATAGTGATCTTTGCATTTTTAAAAACGAAAGGATAGGTGTTATTATTATTTTATACGTTAACGATATGCTAGTGGCGGCAGATATAGACAAAGATATTAAGGTTATTGCTAACTAGATCTTTGCTATGTATGCTATTAAAAGGCTAGGTGTTTCTATTAAATTCTTTAGCTTTAATATCTTAAGAGACGAGTTAACTTATACAATCTTTCTCTCCTAAGAGAAATTTGCTATTAAGATAATTAAGCAATATAGCTTTAATTTGCACAAAGCAGCTAAGACGCCTTAGCTAGATAGTTTTAAGCTTTTTTAAATGTATAAACTAAAAGACGCTAAAGAGACAAAGCTATATTAAAAGAAAAGCGGCGCTTTTAACTAGTTTTTAATAGGTATAAGACCCAATATAACGTATATTATAAATAAGATTGCAAAAGGCAACGCTGGTTTTTTTAACTAATATGTCACCTTTTAAAAGTATTTATTTTAGTATATTAAAAAATATATAAACTATAGCATAATCCTTAATAAATGTTACCTAAGAGATTTTATTATATGTATATACATTAAGGCTTTATAAGCTAACAATTATACTTGCTAATTAATAGTAAAATATATTATTTTTGTTGCTAAAGCGCTAATATACTGGAAATTACAACTTTAAACCCTTATTATATTATTAATAATAAAAGCAGAGTTTATTAACCTTATGCTAGCTAGTTAAACTATGTTATAGATTTTTAAGTTTCTTATAAAGTTTAGCATTAAGGCTAATAAGCGTTTTATCCTTTTTATAAACTCTTAAAACGCTTTTTATTATGTTTTAAATAAAAATAACTTAGCAAAAATACAATATATCAATATACGCTATAAGTAGATTTTTTAGCGCTTAGATAAGGGTAATTTTAAGATTTAATACGTTAACATTAGTTAAATAATCGCAGATAGGCTAACTAAGCCCTTAGACGCAATTAAGCATAAGAACTTTTGAAAATAAATAGGTTTAATTAGAATTTTAATCTTTAGCCACTAAAATTAACTATTTTTTATTTAGTTTCTTTGATTTCTATAAGCTTAAATAGATAGGTTTATTGCTAAAGCAAATGCTTTATAAGATTAATATAAAATAAATATATATAAGCTTGTTTTAAGTAGCTATTTAAGTTTAAATGTATAAGGGAAATAAGTATTAATAGGCTAGATTAATTATAATATTAGCTAAGGGGGTATATGGCATAGCTAGGTGGTCTGTGCAGGGCCGCTAGCCAACGCCTATACCTATTTTCCACGGCCGTTAGTGGCCGTGGCCTAACCTCCTTTCTTCCTTTAGGCTAGGCGCAATATAATCAACCCTTTTGCCCTCACATAGGATCTCTACCCCCAGTTGAATTTCACTGAAGCCTTTATGATCATTTCATCAACCTGCCCTTCATTTATTTGAGTTCCTTGCAGACATATGATGGAAATATTGTTGCAATCTTTTCAACATTTTCATAAGCAATCAGCTAGAGGCTCACCAAACCTTCAGCGTCAAATTCACCGGAAAATCCAACTTCAACTTTAACCTTGATGTCGATGTGGACTGGACCCGGTTGTACTACATGTACGACCACAGGATTAAATATGACGTCTCAACAGACTATGACACAAGTTTTATCATTTGTTCCTTTACCGTCTACCTAGGTATGTATCTAAGGTATTTTACCGAGACTTTGAATGAGTTTTCAAAGCCTCTACTCGCGTCAAATTCCCAGTATCTTTGGTTGGTAATTTCCTGTGCTCACTCTGCCAATAGTGAAGAGAATAATGAGTGGACTGGATCGATGCGCCACCGGTGTGGGTCCATTTCTGCATGTGTGTACGACCCTTCAGCTCTTCTGTATGGCTGCCGTTTTCAATAGTGCTGACGGCAGATCTACCTTCTTCTTCGAATACCTAGGTACGAAAGTCGTGAGGGGTTGAAAGTGTACAGGTATGTAAGTCCACCGGAAACCCTTCTACTGCGTGCTGCTGATGCCGCTGCTGGCTCCATTTAACCGCCTTCTGACTTAGTACACTCTTCCGTTGCTTACACTGTTTCACGCCTTTCTTGCCTCAACCCTTTCTGCACACCCCACTTGCAACAAGTCTCAACAACAGGTCGCTAGAAATGCGGCTCATCAGCACCAAGACACTAGAACTCGCCGAGTTCTTCGGCGACAAAATTCCCAACCGCTATGCCATCCTTTCGCACAGATGGGAAGCGGATGAGGTCACCTTCCAAGATTGGGAGAACCTCGAAACAGCCAGGACGAAAGCTGGGTTCTCTAAGATCGAGGAAGCATGTCGGCAAGCACGAAAGCATGACCTAGACTACCTATGGGTTGACACAAACTGTATCGACAAGAAAAGCTCTGCCGAGCTTAGCGAGGCCATTAACTCTATGTTCTCCTGGTACCGCAACGCAACGATCTGCTACGCATTCCTCTCGGACGTAGAACCGATGCTGCCAGATTGGGAAGAGATTCCACCGCGCTATGTCGAGAATTTCTGCCAGAGCAGATGGTTCACCAGGGGATGGACGCTGCAAGAGCTACTGGCGCCAACGGAACTGACCTTCTACGCTCGGGACTGGTCAAAGGTGGCCTCACGATGTACAATGGCCTCGGCGATTGCTTCAGTGACGCAGATCGATGCGGAGCTGTTGAAAGGCGAGAAATCGCTTTCGCAGAGCAGCGCAGCAGAAAAGATGTCATGGTTAGCTTATAGAGAAACTGCGAGGGTTGAGGATATGGCTTACTGTATGCTGGGCATATTTGACATTAATATGCCTCTGCTTTACGGCGAAGGCCAAAAAGCTTTCACGCGTCTCCAGGAAGAAATCATCAAGGTGTCAAATGACCACACCATCTTCTGTTGGACTTGGATCGCTTCAGTTCCGGGAGACTGGGTTAGTTTCTTGGCGCCCTTTCCCGAAGCATTCAAGTATTCGGGACGTTTCACTCGCAGCGATGGGGATTCAAGTCTTAGTCCGATACGCACCTTCGCCATGACAAACTCAGGGCTCTCCATCACCCTTCCGGTCGTTCAGACCTGGACCTTCTATCTTGCCATTCTGGAAGCGGAAGACACCAAACCAGAACATGGGCAACGGACAAGGCCTCGCGCCTGCGTACCGATTCGCGGGTATCTCGATGGCAAAAATAACGCAAACAATCTCCTGATGGAACGAACCGGTTTCCCTCCAAGGCCAGTACACGTCCACCCGTTTTGGACGCTTTGTGTCCCTGCATTGTATATTCGTTCAAGGCCTGATCCGCGTCAGTTGTTGCATGCCTCTGCGAACTCAGTGCGCCCATTCCGGTACGGGTTTTTGTTGATCTTCGAAAGTGCTGAGCATTATGGAATGACCGAAGCAACCAAGAGTCAGGAAGGAATTATGCTCAAGGCAGAGGGCGTGGAACAAAGACATCCCGCAGAGACAACAGGAATGGGGGTTGGGGGCAAGATGTACCTCACAGAACATATAAGCGGGAAGAAAACGAAGATAACGACCTTTCCTCCTGGTTTATTCGACACAGAAACGGGCACGATTGTGCTCAATGACCCGGGTCAATATGCTGGTGCGCTCCTTCGGATTAGGCCACAGGGTACTGCACGTGGCCTCGAAGAAGTAGTATTTTTTGGGGTCAAATATGGTCTCGAACAGAAGTCCGCTGCCCAGACTTTCTGCAAACGGTTAGGCAGAAGATTTCTCAATAATAGGAGCAGCAATGACTTACATTCTGGACTTCGCAGAGAGATGCAATGGATGAAGCAAGCCGAGTACGGTATGAATTTTGTTCCAGGGATAACAATACTGGAAGAAGTGGATTGCGGACTTGGTTTCATTTCGTTAACATTCATGGCGAAGACATTTCTTCTGGATACTCATATTGCGTACCGTACGATAGGCCCAGAGGAATTTGACAGAGACCCCATCACGCACAAGGGCGAGGTAGGGATTGGCGATGAAATGTCAGTCATTGTTGAGACGGGAATCGATAAATGATATTTTGGCACCTAGGCATACTAAAATATCCAACCGCCACTTTACACACGTAGAATACTCATAACATCCAGACATCCTCTGTGTTAGCCCCGAGAAAGGTCAAGGCAGCCAAACTCCATATCTATATTTGCGCCGTGCTCAAGCAGCATTGATTCATCTGCGTCTAGAGATAGTAGCATAGTGCCTATACTCAGGTATGATAAATTAGTTCGAATATTTCAGGACACTGTATAAGCCTTAGTTAAACAACGCCGCCCTTAGACGGATAGACCTTCTTTTTGTGTTGAAAATGTAAGGGTTCAGCCTCGCAGGAAGTAGAACGTTGTATAGAGCCTGAATGATACGATAAACTGTGATAAAGAGAAAGCACCTGCCGTGGGGAATCTTTCGCCGTCGCCACTCGATCCTTGTGCCCAGCATAGCTTGTCAGTAAAATAACAAACGCCATGCGACAAGCTTAACTTCCAGTACCAATCAAGCTGTTTCGCCAAAAGGCCACAAGAGAACAAGTCGCTGCTTGTCTCTCAAGACAACTAGAACTATATACCGTACCGTCACACACCATTTAAAATGCCGCAAGTTAAGCCAGCTTAGCAAAACACATGATTCATTATAATTCAAAACTAATACGATACTAAGAACTTGTATAGTATTGTAGTTTGGAAGGGGAAAAATTGGAAAAATTGGAAAAATTGGAAAAATTGAAATATCTTTTTTTTATATAAAAATATTAGTGCTCATAGGCCGGTGATGATGGCTGGTGGGCTGCTCGCTATATGACCACGAGTTGACTGCCCACATTGTGAGAGAAGGAGTGGAGGGTCTGTGAAGACGAGGTTGGCGAAGGCATCCTAGAAGCCCCGCCTGACCCACCAGGGCGCTTCAGGACCAACATGTATGTACAGACATGCCGGACTCCCACTTGGGGTGATGCATCTGAGGGAGAGAGGACAATACGAACCGTGTGCGCCTGATTCGTAAATGGCAAGAGCTCAGGCCAAATTGACAGGAAGCTCTATTTCGCTGCCGTCGCCAATCATGTGTTCTGGGGGCGTGTTGAAGATCTGATAGCGGATCCGAGAGGCAATAGAGACTGGCGCAGAACCGACTGTTCGTGCCCCTGCCCTGCCGCTTCTAGTAGGGGCGCATCTTTTTGTTTCATGCATGCATGCCGGGGGGGGGGTCCCTCTTCCGTGGTGGCTCGCATTCTCAGAGTGGTGATTGAGTGGTTCGTCACTGCAGGGTTCTTCATGTGGTGTTCCTGACGCGCCTGGGTTGGGCGAGAGTGGGGAGGGGGGGGGGGCGGATTTCAGTATCATACCGATTAAGAAGTTGATATTGAAGAATTGGAGATTTTTTTCCTTGGGACCCCGCTGAGCTGCCACCTCGCTTGTATGCTACGACCCAATGTGTTGTCCGGATTGTGGGCCCCATGTGCATAGTAAAACGCCAGTTGGCTGGCGGCCCGCGGCTACGACGATGGCCACCTTGGCAGCTTTCAACAAGCTTTCAATCTTTTCATACATGAGTGCATATTGTGGTACACTACTAGATCACTTTGGTCACTGTCACTCATTAGTCTCACTGCCTGAATATCTTAATCCCCGAGGGCGACTGCTCCAATGGCTAGTTACGTATATCAACCGCTATCCCGACAAAGCGACCACATCAGAACGGTCACTATCCAACCAGGAAGTGCACAGGATGACATTGTCGTCGCACTGGACCTCGTGCCCTTCTCACCCGAAGAGCCGCCCGACTATGAAGCCCTCTCCTACACTTGGGGTCCCTCAGAAAATCCTGCGAGCATCTATGTCCTATCACCCCAGAGCGAGAACGCAGACGGCGAAAGCGAGAAGCTCACGCTGCTCGTCACGCAGAATCTCCATGTCGCATTGCAGAACCTGCGGCTGGTCGACAAGCCACGTGCTATGTGGATAGATGCCATATGCATTGATCAACAAAGCAACGAGGAGAAGAGCCGTGAAGTTCAGAGGATGGACCACGTCTACCGCCTCGCCCGTCAGGTCGTGGTATGGCTTGGGCCAGCAAGTGAGGATAGTGGTCGCACTATGAGAATGATGGAGAGGATCGCCAACATGGTCAAAGTTGACTGGCTTTACGGAACCGTGCGCCTTACCAAGACCTTCAATCCGGAGGTGCCAATTGAAATGCCCATCGACGTCCAAGACCTTATCGGCTATTACGATTTGATCAGCCGAGCTTGGTTTGAGCGTTTATGGATACGTCAGGAAATTAGCCTGGCTGACTGGGATGCTATCGTCTGCTGTGGTCACCACACGATGCCTTGGCGTACTTTCCGCAAGGCGCTGGCTGGCGTTTTTTCATTGTTTCGAGCAGTTGTCTCAGGCGTGAGACTGCCTGCCTGGGGCAGCGACGCGTTTATCATCAAGTTGTACGACCGTACACTACGCCTGGAGAATTTCATCTGGCAGAAGCCACGAGTATTCTTCAACAACACGAAGACCATGTTTGCAGGATCAGAGTGTGTCGACCCAAGAGACCGCATCTACGCCATCATCCACATACTTGTTGAGCAGCTTGACATCACACCGGATTATTCCATGCCGGTCTTTCAAGTCTACGAAGACGCGGTCCTTCGCGTTCTGGAGGGGACTCGTCGTTTCGACTTCTTGCAAATGTCTCGGGTCAGCCATTTCCCACCCACAAATCCCACATGTTCATGAGAAAAGCCACAGAGGAACAAGGCTCCTTTGGCAGCCCATTCTTTCTGCATCTCGTAGGAGGGAGCTGGGGACGTTGTGTACAGAAGACTGACCATGTATGGCTCAAATAGCTTCAGGTGCCACCGCAACTCGGTCCAACCTGGGTGCCCGACTGGTCCACCAACTTACCTGAAGACAGCATAGCCCTCGATTATAGCAGCTACGTTTCGTCGCAGTTCGCAGCATGGTACCGGCATCCCAGTCCCTGGACTCTGCGGGTTGCTGGTGTCAAAGTCCTGACCATTGACGATGTTCTATCTTGTCAAGTGACATCGATCCACACGAACCTGATCTTCCAACAAGTGCGCGATATTCTAAGAAGCCTTGTTTCTCTGGGCAAACTGTCCAACGTTGATGCGGATCATGGAATGGTTGCGAAACCCTTCCTGTGCGACAAGTTTGCATTTGCAACATTGGGCGAAGCGAAAGGCGTCGTGTCGAAGATCATGTCGCCAGACTACGAGTTCAGAAACCAAGACTTTTCCCCCGGTACCGCCAGTTGCCGTACTCTTATACGCATGATGAATTACCTGCACGGGGCTCACGTCTTCACAGCCGGAAATATCATCGGGATATCTCGGGGACCAGTACAATCAGGTGACGAAGTCTACGTAATTTTCGGTTGCACCCACTCCAGCGTTCTCCGACGAGTGCCCGATGCTAGTCAGAACAATTTTCAGTACGTCGGGCAGTGTTTCGTCCACCACATAAGCCAGGGCCAAGCTTTGTTGGGCCCGTTGCCTGAGAATGTCGTACATGCCATCATAGATGTGTCTGAGACCTCGAGAGACGACGGGGGAGACCACTCGATCGACTCGACGGAGTATAGAGACAGGTATATCAACAGAGTGACTGGTGAGATGTCCAAGGTCGATCCACGTCTCGAGGCTGTGTTGGGGCCTGATTCGTGGGCCGAGTGGCTGGAGTGGGTAGTACATGATCGTGATAACCGCATAGTGATCGATCCAGAAAAGTTAAGGCGTCCTGGGTTTGATGTCGAGTACTTAGATCTCGTGTAACTTTTAGAAAACAAGATAAAATACAGTTCAGACGCTACACACGCACCCAGCCGATTATGCCGGCTTGTTTTGCAACCGATAAACAAGACTGAAGCAATGACCTGGGCCAGCACTTTAGCAGTCAAGATAAACGAGACGAACAAGCGGCTGATCAAGCCCTGCCCAGCACAAATGCCGGCACATCCTCAGAAGAGGCGAGGCCCAACCCTAGAGGTTTCCAGAAGGCCACATGCATGAACGAAAGGTCGAAACTGGGAGTATAATAGACAATGGCTATCTAGGTCCTTTGTATAGAATAGTTGTGCACAAGGGATACTGCTCCTTAGACCAGAGATGAATTGACATTCGGTAGTCGAGCCACCGGGCAGAAATTGCCCGACATATCTTTGCTGATTGTTCAGCTGTTTAGTGCTGTGCCAAACACCAACAAAGTGAACCTTGGAAGTGTACGGTGCCACCCAGCCTCCCCTCCCCCGAATTATCGTGGAATGGGCAGGGGCCGAATGAGTAGCATTGACGGAGGCGGAGCACGCATATTTCATTATTCCTCGATTGCCTGAGCCAGTGAGCCGGACCGCATGTGGTGGCTGCTGAAACAACCGGGCTCACCAAAATTCCGGTGTATTAACTTGCTACCGCGCGCACTTCCTGCCACTCGGCTGTGTTTGGTGAGAAGGTGAGTGAGTGAAATCCTTGATCCAACAGTGGCCAGCCTTGGGTCTCACAAAATCACAGAAGTCCCGTTCAGGCAAAGTGCCCCCGGGCTTACGGGAGGAGTAAATTACAGAATTTTCTCGTGGATCGCAGGCTTGGTCTCGTTTCAGTAGCATTCATTGGGGCTGAAATGTATAGTACTTGATGGCCTCGACGGTCCGTCAGGTATTCGATCAGGATGAGTTGCGACCGTCTCAGACACCTCGAGCTGCGACGATGATTGAAGGGTGTGAAAGACTGCGAAAGACCGGTACGTCTAGAGACAGGCGAACGGTCACGTTGACACAACATGACGAATGCGACCTGCTCCAGTCTTCGGCATCAACCCACAGCATATGGACCCGCTTGTCCAAGATGGCGTCTTCCCTGTTGCAAGGGAGCTGGCGTTCAGGTCTTCCTGATTTCAGGATCATCTATCACGACTTCAAAGCAAGCAAGCCGGGAGCGATGTGCCATTCTTATCTAGATGCACCAATCACTATAGTGGCATCTGCGGCGAGGCGGAACCCAGCTCGGACTTGAAAAAGAGTTGGCTGTCAACTTAGAACTGTGACGCTCAACTTGTCGCCAGATTGGATGCATTTGCGGTGCAGATTGGCAAGTTTGTTCAACCAACTGTGACCTCAGCCCGAGTTCTCTCATATTCCCAAAGGCGTGACAATGACAGCGCTGCATGTAAGGTTCATTCATCATGTGACGGTAAATCTCAAGCCAGTCTCGCCCTCAGGTACGTCCTTGGTACGTTCTTGGTAGCGCGATTCCAAACCTGCTTTGTAATTTTGAAATCTTCCCACCAATCAGCAGCTCTATGCATTCCCGCCATAGTCACTTCCTATTGTGTTCAGGGAAACTTGGAAGTGGTGTCTTAGCTACTCGAAGCCCCATCTTCGGTCATCTACATTTCCGTATGATTATGGCCAATCCCAACGTCTTCTGCTACGTGATAAATTCACTAAACAGACCATACATTCCGTTGGCAATGTCCGATGTTCTTTTACCTGCCTACTAAGTCTGCAGATGAATCCAGAGGTCTTAACCCTTGGCCCCGGGAGAGACAGCCATGGATCTAGGATATCTTCTTCCCCCACTTCGATTAATGCAGACCGAAACAACATACTGCCTCTGTCCTGAGTAGTCGGCTGGTAAAGACGCAATGTCTCGCCCCTGCAGGTGGTCATGCACATCTGTTCGTGCACCGTCCGAGAGATTACCGTGTTCGATGCTGTCTTGGTTCCACGTCGGTAGTCCACGCGTCAGACTAATCTCTAAGCGGATACTCAAGGCATGATGGTCCTGGCCGATTTGTATCTCACGATTCGAGACATCATTCCAGCCCAGAGTTCTTCCGTTTGGGGAGTGTTTGGAGATGAGGAAATTGCGAATGTGACTTAGCAGAACTCCGTTGGCTTCTTCCCTATTTGCCGTGATTGCCTCGAAAACATCCTTCGTGCTGGGATCCGTATCGGTGTATACCACGGCGCAGGGGCGGTCATCGCCTTGAAGGTCTTCAAAAATACCGCAGACGAGGAGACAGCTGCATATATGTCCGTCAGACCTGTGGCGAATATCGAAGCCACGGATACCCATGAAACGAGGATAGATCGTGCTTGGTGTCGCCGCTTGCGATGTGACGGATTCCATGGTCAGGAAGTATTCACCGTGAAGATTCCAAAGAGCTTCAGGATATATCGCCATATCACGAATGAAGTAGTCGTCGATCTCATAAGGCAGAAACCGAACGTAGATCCGACTTGCCAGCTCTAGACGTATCCTTCGCTTCTCCTCGGGACTCAGGCGCTTCTGTATGTAGACTGTGGACTTCCTCCCAATCCACAGGCGGGGATCATGCGTATGGTAGAGGCTATTTGGACGCTGACGAACAAATCTTGACCCCGTCTGGTGAAGGTAGATGCCCAGCCTTTCACGTCGAATCATGTCGCCACAGCAACCAAGATCCAGTACGAATTGCTTGTTGTCTGCTAGCCCCAAGCTGGTCTCGAGACGAACGCCATGGTTGGTGACGACGAACTCCAGCCGCGGTGCAAGGAAGTCAGTCCATCGTACAACGTTCCGGCAGTCACCAAATTCTGCCGGCGATCTGGCAAACATGCCCGTGAAGCCCTCTGAGTCCTGTTCTCCTTTTGAAGTCCACGCAAACAAGGACAAGTCATTTGTCTCCTTAGCAACTTCCTCTTGTAGCCGGATAAAAGCTCGTTCGCCCTCGCCATAGATCATAGGCATGCTGATATCGAAGAGACCAAGGAGGCAGTATGCCATGTCCTCAATCCTCGTTGTGTTTCGACCTGCTGCCCAAGACATCTTCCTCGCCACCGGAATTTCAGGCAGAATGCTGCTATCGGCGAGGACTTGCTCATCTATTCCAGTAGTGATGTAGAGTTGCCGGATCAGAGTAGCCTTGTCTCCTCGATATTCCCAATCTTCATCATAAAACTCGATTTTCTCCGCTGCTACTAATTCTTGCAGAGTCCAGCCGCGTGTAAACCACCGATATTGGCGGTCGTTGAGCCATTCGAGGGCTGGGCCTCCATGCCGTCGCGGCAGGTCAGAGATATAAGCGAAGCAAACTTCAGCCTCTCTGTACCATCGGAACATGGAGTTGATTGCCTCAGTCAGTTCCGCACTACTGCTTTTATTGATGCAGCAGGTATCGATCCATACATAATGCAAACCTCGCGACGCTGTGAGTTGGCATGTCTTCACAATTTTTTCATAGCTCGATTTAGACTTCGCTTCCTTCAAGTTGCTGAATTCACTGTAACTGACTTCGTCGTCCCCCCACGTGTGAGAGAGGATTGCGTAAGGAGTTCGCCGCAGCTCTGGGATATCGTGAAGCTGCAGTGTGGAAGTATTGATAAGGAACATCTTCTAGACAGCGTTATAGCCCCGATTGAGACCTTATGTGGTTGTGCTAGCCACGAGCCCGAAAAGTAAGGGTATGAGCAATATCTGCATCAAGGGAAATGATATGGAGCTCGTATGAAGCTCGTAAGCATTGTGCAATAGATACCTACCCGGAAGGTAAGCGTCAGCCGCCTCAGTCCAGTGGCACAGTAAGCGCCTCAATGTCGGAACGGAATTATGCAGAGACGGGAGAAACGTGTCACTGGGGGGTTGGACTGAAACGCCACCTACCTACGCAGCTGCTAGGTACAGATGTTGCCGCATGAGCATCTGATTAATGACATGCCCAATTTGTTTCCCCCTCTTTTGCCCCTCCTTGTTCCATTCTCTTTCCTTCTGCTGTCCTTGCTTGAATCGACTGACATGGCGCTGGAACATGCCCTCCCCGCAGCGAGCGTATCCTACGGGGAACCCACTCCCGAGGCTGTATATGGAACCACAGCTGAGTCCGAGGTTTCTGAGCCCCTTCTGCTCACGCGAACGCCTCAAGACCATGACAACTCGACCAGTATTGATAGCAATACCTTGAAAACTACAGACCTCGCCAGACTTGCTCAGTCTTCGGCAGTATCGCCCGATATACGATCACGGCTGGAAGCACTCCTTGCTTCCCTTGAACGATGGGAAAAACTTCAGCAGGAGTGCACTACCGAGATCTCGAGAATTCTCCAGGGATCACCTGAGGTGATCGGTGTTGTGCATAGTCATTTACCAGAAACCACAATCCCGGAAATGCGGACGGTGACATGGGAAGACTTCCACAGGTCTGTGGGCAGCTCAGAGGCACAATACACCATTGACGTACTGAGCGACGAGACGGCCTCTTCTAGCAGTGTGTCAAGCAGTTCTTATGGTGCCTTGGTCCCTGAGAGAATCAGAATCAACTCTGCTCGGGTCATATACACGGTCAAAAACAATTTCTTCACCGAAACGCAGATGGGGCATTCGAACACAACAAATCGGCCATTGGTCATTCTTCGCCCGTTCAAGCGCCTCGTATATCACAAGCAGCACATCAAATCTCTCGTCGGTGAGCTCGAGGCTGAGCTGGATGCAGAAACCCAGATTACATCTACTGTCAGCTTTGGCGAGTTCATGGCTCGCTTTCAGCGTATCAAAGAACACACCAAGTCCCTGAATTTGTCATCGTATGATGACTTTGTCCTCTATACCAAAGAGCTTCGATGTTTGGCCGATTTCATGGACGAACTCATAGAGCCCTTTTGGAAACGGCTCGGAACAGAAACCGATATTGTCTCGTTCTCAGAGCTTTGGTTTCTATACCCAGAAGGCACCTACATATTTGTCAAAGGTGTTGGTTCAGCGCAGAAACTCTGGCGTATCATACAGAGAACTGGAGGTCGAAGAGAGACCGCCGTCGTTCCAAAGCAAGAACAACTGTTCACACCTCGTTACACCAAATTTTTCATCGACTGCTATTTCATCGATTACAATGGGTCGAAGTTCTTCCCTGTGTACGGACGGTTTGAGATTGAACAATTCGATGGGAAGAAACCTGTGGCTTCCCTACCCGTTGTGCCTGTTCGCATTGCTGCAAAGGAGGGCCACGGCCTCATCGACCATGAAGCAATCATTCTGCGCGGCGGAACATTCATTGAGTATTGCACGAAAACCTGGCATCTTTACTACAATGGCTGGAGCCACCATCGGGACCCACAAGGAAAATTACTTCAACGCCACCTTGACACAAAGATTGACAGCGAGGTTATTTTGGATTTCGAGAGAGCCGTGGCCGAAGATCCTTCTCTTGTCGAACATGAGACAGAGGCTTCTGTTTACAGGCTCTCAGATGATGAGCTGAGTGATGAGAACCTGGAAATTGACAAGGACTCAAATTGGGATCAGCTCTTATCCAATGAGCTCTGCCGCAACATCCGAGTACCTGACAGTAATGGAATTATCGCCGGCGATAGGGAGTGTATGCTTATCTTCCCTGACAGGGTCTTCGGGTACGTCTTGAGAACTCGCGCATGGGGTAAGTAGAGACTCCTTTTGCATTATCACTGGTGGCTGGCAACCTGACGTCAAATAGCTTCTCTCCAAATCGGACAATCACAAGATGGCCAAAAACCACTCAGAGCCATCCACAGCAACTCAGACGTATGGGATCGATTGTATCTGCCATGGAGACACAAGGAATTGGTCCGCTCATTAGTGTCTATGCACTTCAAAAAGAGAGATGAAATCACTGAAGCCGAGGGTACTCTAGACATGGTACGAGGAAAAGGTATGGAATTTGTCCTTTGGTTTTTTGCCCTTTATCCCTCCCTCAACCCAGAAATATTATGCGATCCCTTCCAATCTTCACGATATGCACTTAGACTTGTATGACTTGTCATCTGCTCTGTGTTGATTAACATGACCTTCTGCATCTCGAATTCTCGAACTACATCTGCCCCAGCTTGCGCATACACTGCAACCTGGTTGCAACCACAAAAGGGACATATGATGATGGGCACATTTTCTACTGACTCCGTTTCAATTGCCTTCAGAGCAACCTGCTCTTCCTAATGTCTCAGGTCTTCTATGATATATATTCTAAAATTTGTCACGAGTATGAAAGGACAAGGCGTGATTGTGCTTCTTCACGGCCCGCCAGGAACCGGAAAGACTTCCACAGTCGGTAAGAGATCGATTGAATTGATTCAGTACATGGTTCTGCGTGAGGACGAACGGTCATCGCTGATTGCTGGACAAAACATGGCGCAGAATGTGCAGCAGAGGATGCCTGCCGACCACTCTTGATAATCAATCCTGGTGAGTGCGCACGGGTTGTGAAGCGCTGTGCTGCACCGGTATCGCTCGCTGATGTAGACTGTTTGCCACACAGGAGACATTGGTAACGAGGCACACCAGGCAGAACAGACACTCACCAAGTTGCTCAGCCTAGCTTATGGGTGGGGATGCGTATTACTTCTGGACGAGGCCGACTTACTTTTGGCAAGTCGAAGCAAAGGCGAGCTCGCTAGAAACGCTCTCGTGACGGGTTAGTAAACACTGACCACCTGGGCACATTTGAATTGTTCTGTGACATGATCCTGTCCCCTGATTGACTGCGAACCAGTTCTTCTCCGAGCACTTGAGTACTATGGTGGATTTGTGTTTCTCACAACGAATTGGGTTGGGACAATTGACGAGGCTTTTAAATCGCGGATACACCTCTCCTTGATGTACCCTCCCATCCGCGAAGAGGGCACACTGAAAATATGGCGGAATAATATCGCCAAATACTCAAGAGTCCGACCAGAAATGAAAATGCAAAAGGACGCCCTGATTGCGTACGCGGCAAAGCTATATCAGCGTCAAAGTGATCGAGACACTACCCTAGGTACATGGAACGGGCGACAGATCACGCACGCCTTTCAAAGTGCCGTTGCACTGGCGGATTTCAGCGCTCCTTCTGAGGGACGCGCCGAACTTACCACAGCGCATTTTGAGCAGGTTTTCTGAGGCATCAGACCAATTCGACAAGGAAGTATTCGGAATGGGAAGTGCAACGATCGACGATTTCGCCACTGGTCGTCGTCCTCGTCCCAGCGACGATGTCGGACGGGGTGACGCCGCATTCACTCGCAGCCGTTCTGGCCTCGACTCGCTATCCCATAACGGGCGCTCGGAGAGCGAAGAAACCTCGGACAGTGACACCTCTGTGATGCACCGAGGTCACACTTCGAGAAACCTGGATTACGACTTACCAGGTCTAGTGCCCGGCGTTCCAGCGGCATCACATGCATCGCGGACACACGGATATCGTCCGCCTCTGCAGAATCCGGCCGTTGCCTTCCCAATGTCCTCATCGCCGCAGACACACTCAAATTCATGGTCACCACAGATGCAACAACCCCTCGTCGTGCCCGCGGGCACGTTCTATACCATGCAGACACAGCAACCATGGCCAATGTCTATCCCATCGGTTCCACAACAACAAGCCCAGTTCCCAATCCCGAACACAGCGCCCCATTCAGCAGCAATCTATCCCTTCGGATCTGGTCCACCCCAGATGCATATAGGTCCTATGCTTATGCAGCCGGTTCAGCAGTATGAGAACAACGCCCCGAATTCTGGCGCAACGATCCGCTCTCAACCGGTCAATCATGCCGTTCCCTTCGTTCAGCACCAATATGCTCAGCTAGATGCTCAGCTTCGTTCATCTAATTCAGCGGATGCCACGGAGCACGGACACGGCAAAAAGAGACGATCTGGGGGAGAAAGGCGTCCAGGGTCTCGTATGAGTCAGAAAAGAAGACAGACCAGACAGCCTGGTATGGGCGATGATGAAAGCTTTTGGAGCCAGCTCAAGAAGAGAGACTTATGAACAGCCTCTGTTGGTGTTCTAACTCAGTGGATCTTCCTGTGCCGAGACACTTTGCCCGGCTTCCCTAATTATCTCCAGACGCGATTGATAGCAGTGCGTGTGGGTTTGAAAAGTAGTGCACAACATATTTCACCCCAAACCTAGTCTCTCCGTCCACCACGCAATCCCAGACCTGCAACGGAGTGTCCGTAATCATTGACCGCTTCACCAAAGACCTTCTAGAAACCGGGGGAGGAAGAGGGGGGGGGGGTTGCTGCCGACCTGGCATGCTCTAGCAATCAAAGCTTTCCGCGACTCCGCTGGTCTATGTTCGTCTCTGACCATACCCATTCACTTCCCATCGTTCTCCAATTCATCGAAAACGACGCAGACCGCAGCCATAACCGCATAGTCGACGCCCGGCGCCACGCTCAGGCTGTACGTGTTCTGGTCGAACAGAAAGGTGCTCAGGCTCTTGAATGCAGACTTTCGGTGGACCCGCGCGCACACCTGCCCGGTGCCCTCGTGCCTGATGTCGGCCACGGAATCGCGCCAGTTGCCCTCCATCACCATGACCTCCTCCCTGCCGTCCGGCTGCGTGAAAGTGATCGTGAACTTGGAGCCGAAGCCGACTGCGAAACGTTCCGTGTTAACATGGGAAGCAGATCCTTGGTCGGAACCATCGGATCGCGAGAAGAACTTCCGCATCCCGTGGATATTGCGGGCCGCCCGAACGTACCAGTGAAGTTCTTCTTGATCTCGCAAAACTTATTCCCGTTCTCGTCGACGAGCTTCATGTACTCATGGACGAGATGAAAGTGCTCCTTCTTGACGTCGAACAGATGCCTGCCTGCCTCGTCGTAGAACGCCCTCTTGCTCGTCAGCACGCTCGGGTCGACCTTGAGGACCGCCCGGGGCTCCTGTCCGTTCTGCAGGTCCTCCTTGATGTCGAACGCGTCGCCCGTCAGGGACCAGACCTTCTCCTTGAGGATGAGATTTGTCGCGTGCGGACGATACCGGGCGCCCTGGCGTCCGATGGGCTGGGAAAAGGGCTGGAGGCTTGCCATCTTGGTATGTTATGAAAACTTGTTTGGTGTGTTGATGTCGAATGTCGATCAGAAAGGGGGAAACGCGAGGAAGCTTCGTCCCAGTGCCCGAGGCTGCAGCTTGCACGATATATGTCCTGTGTGAGCATCAACTCAGACTGTATCAGGAGCTGAAGCCGCCAACCGTGCCACTGCGCATTCCTACGTGCTCAGCCGCATCAGCAGGACTTGGGGGACTCCAGCGGCCCATATGGCCACCAGGTGAAAGCCTGGCGGTCTTCGGGGCGAAGCAGATTTGTGGATCTGTGGTACTAAAGGGGGGGGGGGCGGGAATCCTGTTGGTGGGCTAAGGATAATTAGGTCCTTGTAAGCTGCAAGCTGCATTCAGTTTGGGCTGACTGATAGGGACCTTTTTTTTTTGGGAGTTTCCAGCGGCCGCCAGTCGGGGTATGCTGACGATCCATGGTGTGCGTCAAAGGAGAGACCGATGTTGGCTGTGCGGCTCGCGGCACAGCACTGTCAGCAGGCCGAGGATGCAACGATTCTTAGCGGGGCCGCGTGGTCCCGAGGCCCCCATCGTTGTTCTTGGGAGCTGTGTTCCGAGCTTTCTGAGAATATGAGGGGAGAGAGAGCGCGTGAAGAAGAAAAAAAACCGGGGGGGGGGGGAAGAAACCAATGGATGTAAGCCAATCATAACCATATGGTGTCGATGAAGAACCTGAACTCTAGAATCCTCCCCATGATCGATAGCTTCAAAGTGCAGATCCCCGCACTGGCGCCGAGATGACAGTCATAGCCAGCCCCCAACATGCCTGCTGACGGCCACGAAAACTGGCGCGCTGATCAGGTGGATTGCCGGTAGAAGCAGAAGGATACACGTACAGCAGAGGGTCCGCCTTCTCAGCAGTGCTACTCAAAACCCATGGGACTCTTTACCGTACGCGATACATACCATATTGCACTGCAATACTCGTAGTGTCACAGATACATCAACAGCTGCGCCTGCGCGATGCAGCAGATCCATGTGCGAGCCCTAGTCGTCATCATAGGGAGCACCCGGGGAGGACGCCCGTCGGCCGCAAACGGGAGGAAGAATGAAAATACTCATGGAGGTGGGTACGGGAAATTGATACAGTACACGATCATAGGTCCTGACCGAGTCAACGCTCAACACGAATAACGGCATGTCCTTCTGATCTCAGCAGGTCTCCTTCAACAAGCCCAGATTCCACCGGCCGTAACCACCCAAGATGCAACGGCACCCAAGACCAAACGCAAACAATCCTAGCCACGTGGACGTGGAATTTAATCAAATCCAGTCACCCCTTCAATTATGGGAAGGGAAGAATGCTTTTCTTCCGCGGAAGTCTTCCATTCGGCGGAGGTCCTGGCCGTGGAGGCCCCGGCGGTGGAGGCGGTGGAGGCGGTGGAGGCGGCGGGTGCCACGATCCGTTGAAGAGCTCCAAGTAGAGCGAGCCACCGCAAAGCTCATTGGGGTTGCCGCTGCAAGGCATATTACAGTTGGACGGGTCGGCGGGCGTGGCAAGCGGCGACACAACATCGTCGCACCAGCATTCCATCCCGTACTCGAGGCCATAGAAGTTGTACCCGTTGTTGCCACAGATGTACGCGCAGTATTCCCAAGACATGGAGGTGCTGTCGATGGCGTACGCGTGGAGGGCGCGACTCCCATCGGATGGCTCGGCGTAGCACCCGGCGTCCTCGTACGTCAAGTTGCTGGGCGGCGACGGTAGGCCCGGCGCCTGTTGATATATGAACAGCGCGCCTGGCCCGCCGCATATCTCCTGGTAATTTCCGGTACACGGCATGTTGCATTGCACGGGGTTGACTGGGAAAGCCGATCCCGGATTGATACTGTTGCCGCACCAGCACTGGGAGCCGTATTCGACGCCGAAGAGGATGTAGCCTTGACAGAACTTGGCACAGAACTCAACGGACATGTTGCTGTCGTCGTCAGTCATGAGACTGTCAAGTGCTCGGCCGGGTACTGGGCCATCGAGCCAACAGCCCCAGGGCATGCCGCCAGAAGGGGGAGAAGGAGGAGGACATGGGGTTGTCACTGTCGTCGTGCCAGTGACAGTGACAGTTGAGGTTGGCTCATCCGTGGTGACGGAATCTTGGTCCGCATAAAGGGCAGCCTGGCTCATAGCCAAGGTGGTGAAAGAGCTAGGATTGGACTCCGTGATGGTCATCGTTGTTACTTCGGTGCGTCGAGCCAGGGCGAACGAGGCGAGCATAGCCAACATGGCAGCGAACAGCTTCTTGGCAGCCCTGTCGAAGCCTGTTGTCTGGGGCGCGGTAGGGTTCGACGCAAAGGAAAAGCGAGAGTCGGGGAACGGGAAACGATATCGGGCATAGTCTGACAATGATGAGCTGCCTCGCGGACAGATGTTGAAGGATGCGAGGCGGTAGTAATGGAAGCAAGGCGAAGTGGTTTGGGGTGGAAATCGGAGGTGAAGCAGTCTGTCA
Organism: Dendrostoma leiphaemia; assembly: GCA_026120015.1. Taxonomy (NCBI): domain Eukaryota; kingdom Fungi; phylum Ascomycota; class Sordariomycetes; order Diaporthales; family Erythrogloeaceae; genus Dendrostoma; species Dendrostoma leiphaemia. Next base: position 21,522 of record JALRMF010000195.1, read on the forward strand.
ATGATCCAAGGCGGGAACTTTGTTTGCTGACAAGCGGTTGGGGCTTGAGCAAAATTCATAGCGAGGCAGTCGTCAGCCAGCACCCGCATGGAATGGATGAGAAGGCACCTCCCTCATGGCATCGAATCCTCCTCCTCCCTTCTCTCTTCTCCCGACCAGCCGTCACACGTGCACCGCACTGCACCAAACCGCTACGGCTCCCCAAAGATAGCCTGTGCAGCCGCCGCCAACTGCTCATCCGACTCAGCAGCCCTGAGGTCCGCCCGCGCCAGATTCTCCGTGATGGTCCTCTCCATCCACGGCATATTCGGCCTCTTGTTCGGCTCGAGGTCCAGACACCGCGTGATGTACAGCCTCAGCACGCTGTCGTAACCACGAAACTCGGGCGACCGGAACAGCTCGCCCCCGGTCGTCCAGCCCTGCACCAGGGGCGCGTTCCCCGCGGGCACGTCCGGGTCCTCGGAGAGGTACTGGTACTCGAAGATCTCCGGGGGCAGCGGCTGCTGGGACTGCGTAATGAGGCCCCACATGATGAGGCCGATCTGGTACAGGTTCGACCACCACTGGTAGTTGGCCGCGATCCGCGACTGGAGGAGGGAGACGAGGTCCACGCTCGCCTGGTAGTCCCACTCGCGTATGAATTGCTCGGGGACGAAGTGGTCTGGCTTGCCGCGGGCACGATCCTCCCAGAGTGTCTTTCTATTAAATAGAAGGAGGAAGTTAGGATTGTACGTAGGGTAGATTTGGTCATTGGGTAGATGGCATGGGGTTGGGAAATAGGAACACCATACTCATTGGCAAGATATGCGTCATCTGCTATATTCGAGAGTCCTGGATCGGCGGCCTTGAATATTGGAAGGATGTCGTGGCCTTCTCCCTGGTTTCCAAAGTCTCCAATCAGGACTAGAACGTACTGCATCAGCTCATACCCTCGCCCCGAGACCCCTTTGTTGAGTCAGTTACATCGAGTACTGCTAGACCTACCGTTCTGTGGATCCAGGTCAAAATGAATCATTGGTGCCGCCGGAATAAGCGTCGGGTCATCATAATATCTCTGCGGCACCGTCTCATCCACGCTGGGCATCTGGTTCCGCACCGGATCTCTGTCCGGGTCCCAGTACGTGCCCGGGAATGCCATGCCGACGCACGCCTTAAAGAGACACTCAAAGATCATCCACAGCATCCGGTCCGACAGCCTCCGCCCGGAGTTGACCAGCTTCTGAATCAGGTCCGCCACGCTGCCGCGGGGCATGTTCTCGAGGATGAGGATGTCGTCCCGCGCGTCGAGAACCCGCCGGGCCCACTGGATGGCCTGGGCCTGTGCGTCCGTGTACCCCGGGACGACTGGCGCGGGCGGGATGGCCAACGCCCCGGCGCGGCGGACACCGAGCACCGGAGTCGGCGGTCGTCCTCGCGGGGCGCGCAGTCTTCGTACAGACAGAGACAGGTTCGAGAACGCTGCCGTCAGTCTGTTCAGAGCGGTCTGACGTCTGCGCGGGCGCGGGAGGGGGAGGTCCTCCAGGACGACTCTCTGCAGAAAGTGTGCTGCGCCGGCCATTTGCTGTGCGTCGCGTATCAATTTCTGAATCAGGACACGGAAAAGACACGGTGTGCAATCATCGCAACCTTTGGTTGCGTGCCTAGAAGGCAAAGGGCAGTAGTAGCACTCACCACAAGATTATCGGCCTCCCAGCCCGTAAATATGGCAGCCTCCCCTGGGTCTCTCAGCGAGCCCTTGACCACCACGGGAACGCTCTGACCATCCGTATCCACCATATCAAACAAGAACACGGCGCCAAACGTGCCCGAGCCCAACATCCTCTTGAAGCGCCACCCAGCGGGCCGGAACCCAGCAGTCAATGCCGCCGACACTCGCGTCGCCACGGCCCTCGGCACGGAGCCCATGGACGCGCCCATACGCCGCCGACGCCTCCCGACCAGGCCGGCTACGCGGTCTCGCATCCGACGGTGCTGCTGCTGTTGGTCCGGGGTAATCGGACGGAGCCGCGGCTGCAGGTTCGGACGGGCGCTCAGGCCGGGCCACTGTCCCTGGCGCGGCGGGATGGGTATCCGGTCGACGGCTCCCGGATCTGCGGCTCGGTCTTCTTCCAGCCTGTCGAGGAAATACCACCCCAGCCACCAACGGTTGAATATGTCGATCCTGTCCTGCTTGGCTTCTTTCAGACGCGCCCTCTGGGCGGGGCCGAGTCTTGGGTTGGCCTGTGGGTTCCATTGTTGTTGTTGTTGTTGTTGTTGTTGTTGTTGTTGTTGTTGTTGCTGCTGCTGCTGCGGCAGCGGCAGCGGCCGCGGCAGCGGCCGTGGTGCTTGAGCCGGCGTTGGACCTGCCGATGCAGATACACCCGATCTCCCACGCCCTACACGCCCACGCGGCGGCGTCCCCCTCGGCCGGATCCTAAAAGCGCCCAAGGTCGACACACGATCACCATCATCACCATCATCGTCATCGTCATCACTATCCAGTAGACTGCCAAGAAAGCGCCCGCCCACCCGTCGTAGAGGGGGTATCGACAGAGACCCACCCCTCCGGATCGGCGGTCGCGGCGGCGTGGCGGAGCTGTGCACGACGTCCGAGAGACCCGGGCGGCCGTCGAGGGCGGGCTGCCGCTGTCGGGTGGGGCCTACTCCCCCTCCTCCTCCCCCTCCCGCGGCGGCGGCGTTGTTGATGATGGCGTGGGTCGCCGCCAGGGCGGCGTCGCGCTGTGCCTGATTTCCTGATGCTGCACGCCGCGCCATGGCTGCATTGATGGCATCGGCGGCGGCGGCCTGCGCGGCCGCGATGTTGGGGTCTGCCATCGTCGTCGGCGATACACAAAGCGCTCTGTGTGGAGTGTCCTTGGAACGAAACGGGGCTGAATGCTGCGCTTTCTGGCGCGACTGCTGTTATTCGTCGTGGTTGTCAAAAACGTTCCTTCAGCTCAGCACTCGTGGGTAATCGAATCTGTGAGACTTCTTCCAGTCCTCAGACCTCGGAGACGAACGCGAGCTCTCATGGTGACCACAAGTCATTCCTCGAAAAAGACAAAGAAATGATTGGTCGCATTCCGCAATTGTCAAGTCCGTAAAGATTGGGGCGTGCCACTGAGAGGCTATGACAAAGAAGAAAGAGGCCGCATGTGGAAGAGATGTGCCCACAAGGGCTTTGTCCTCAGTTTCTGCTCTGTGCTGTAGAAACCTGGATGGTCTGGAGAGGTCGAGACAGTAGAAAGACAGTAGAAAAGGGAGTGGTAACAATGGTGGACAGAAAGTAAAAGGAATAGACCAGAGGAGATGATAAAGTCATTGCCTCAAGGCACAGTCTCGAATGTCATTATTCCTCCACCCTCCGTCCGTTTGCCCCCCCCCCCACACCCCAGAAAAGGAGGGGGGGGATCATATCAAACGATAGGAGAAAAACAGAGCCTGGCCAGGGACTCTAAGAGCATTCGAGTGCTCATAGTCGGCTTATGGGTCGAATGGCATCAGACTGCTGCCTGCGCAGAAATGTGGTTGATACTGAGTACAGAAATACCTGAATAAACCTCTATATTTCCCAAACCAAGAGATGCATAGTGGGAACCCACACCCCCCTCGCACCATGCAGAAAGCCATGCCCTTCTATTCACCTTCAATCTCTCATGTAGTCCCAGCTTTTGTGAACCCTTCGCCCCCCCCCCCCCCCACCAACCTCCCCACTCAACTTCTCTTCTTCTTTGGTAACAATCAAAGCAAGCTCTCGCCCAGCGCGCACCGCACCAGGCTGCACCCGGCCCTGACCGTCTCGCTGGCGCCGAGGTCCGTGTCACCGGCGACCAGCGTGGGGTTGACCTCGACGAGATCCATGGCGACCAGGTTGCCCGTCTCGTGGACGCACTCGGCGATGTAGTCGCCCTCGCGGAGGGTCAGCCCGCCCCGCACTGGGGTGCCCGTCGACGGCGCCCACATGGGGTCGAGGGCGTCCACGTCGAAGGACAGGTGGATCGGGGTGTCGTTGCCGATATGGGCCAGGGCCATCTCCATGACGCGACCTATACCGTGGCTGGAGTATTGGCATTTCCTGTCAGCGATTTCGTCGTCCAAGAAGCGAGGAAATCAAGAGAGAAGAACAAAAGGAGAAAGAAAGAAAGAAAAGGGAAGCAGAAACATACCGGTCGATATCGAACATGCTAAAAGCCTTGATGCCATTCTCCCTCAAGATCCTCTTCTCCCCGGCGTCGACATCCCGCAGGCCAATGTACACGAGCTTCCGCAGGGACAGCTTGTTCTCCTCCTGCAGCCAGCCAAAGTACTCCTCCTTGTCCTCCTTGGCCAGCCCCGTCAGGAAGGCCACGGGCATGCCGTGCACGTTGCCGGACCCGCTCGTCTCGGGGGTGTTGATGTCGGCGTGGGCGTCGACCCAGATGACGGCGACCTCGCGGCCCAGCCTCTCGCGGGCGGCGCGGGCGGTGCCGCCGACGGTGCCCACGGCGATGGAGTGGTCGCCGCCGAGGGTGAGGACGAGGCGGCCCTGGCTCGCGTGCGAGTACACCTGGTCCGCGATGCGGCGCGTCACGGCCGACACGGCGCGCGGGTTCTTCATGCCGCGGTAGGGCGGGTCCTGGCCCGCCGGGGGCACCAGGTCGGTGTAGAGGTGGACCGTGTCGTGGCCGTGGAGCTTGTAGCCGAGCTCGTCGCGGAGCTGGGCGAGGAGGCCGGACTCGATGAGGGCGGAGGGGGCGGCGTCTACGCCGGGTTTGCACTGGATACCACGCAAGAGTCCTTCGTCAGTACAACCATGAAAGACTTGGAGGGAGGAGGGATGGTTGGGCAATGCAGAGTAGAGGAGACGAGACGGGAAAGGGGGAGGGGGAGGGGACAGCATCTGACATACCTGACCGCCCGAGAAGCCCACGGCGACGACACCGAGGTCCTCCGGGTTGGAGAGGAACTTGGACTGGATCATGCTCGTGTTCATGTCCTTGTAGTAGTGGCCGTACTTGTTCTGGTGCTGCGACATGCTCGTCTTGCGCTTCTTGTTGCCGTTGGTGGCATCGCCGGCCACGCTCCGGTCTTCGAGAGTCGGCGGCGACATTGTGACCTTTCTTTCTTTCTGCTTCTTTTTTTTTTTAATTGTCGGCTTGCGTGGTAGGTGCAGTAACGCTAGTAGAAGTAGTACTAGTAATAGGTTTGTAGGCAGGGACGAGGGACGAGCGTGCAGTGATTCTTTGTTCCCGTCGAGCTGGTCTTCGGTGCCCGGGCGCAGGTGTGAATGGTGGCGGATGATGGTGACTGAGAGATTAAGAGGAGCCGTGTTGAACCAATCTGTTGGCTGTTCTCTGAGAAGAGTGTCAGGGAGGTTTTCCTTTTTCTCTTCTCAGCTCGCTCCTCAGAGTCTCCTATCGACTCGACCTGTGGAACGGCGGCGGCGGCTCCTGCGAGTCGGCTAGTCAAGGTCCTCGAAGGAATCGGCACAGCGCAAACAGCGATCCCGCTATACTCGACTCCCTGAAGATGACGTTATCCCGTTCTGAACCTAGGTCGAAATACAGAGATTCCAGACACCCTGCGGCAGGCAGAGTCAATTGGGTGCGCACGAGAAGGTCCCTGACTTTTTGGCTCGTGAAAGTCCTAGGATGGTTCCTGGACAATACCTGTGCTTGCTTTGGGGGAGACAGATGTCAATCAGCAAAACCAAGCGAGATGATCCTGGTTGATTCAGTGAGATGTTGTTAAGTGCGGTGAGTAAGAAACCGTGAAAACTAATCACGTCGAGCCAAAGTCAAGAACAAGAAGTGAACTCACGCAAACTCACGACAGATTTGTGCCTCCCTTTAAGTAGTAGCCCGGCATCACATCAAGAGACCCTCCCCTGCCCTCTCGTTTGCTCTTCTCTCTCTTTTCTTTCATTCTCTCATATCCTGTCATATCTTGTCATATCCTCGGCCTTGCGGTATCGTATCAGCAGGGTAGTAGTACCACCGCCTCCTCACATCCTCCTCCATCCATCAGGGCCGCTATGCCGTAAGAAAATCACATAATTACCCTCTCGAAATCAGCCGGGGGGGGGGGGCGGTAAACGGGCACTGGATCAGCCCGCTAGTGGCACTCGGCGCCCCGAGGGAGGAAACCTGGCAGAGAGGGAAGGGGGAGGGGGGGCTGGTGATGAATGATGAAAACTTTCCCATGGTGTTTTCCCCTAAAAGCAGGAATAGCCATCACCTGCGCTTAACGGTCGACTAGAGGATCCGCTCTGGCGACCGCGCGCAAGAGCAAGGTGGATATTCTTTTCCATACCGCTACGCGATGTGGGATGCGGGACCCCGTGTCCCATTCATGCAACCACACCCCCCCCCCCTCCCGAGGGCCGCCACCCCTTGCATGTCCTGTGTCATGTGTATACACCTTGGCACGTAACGCCGCTTATCAGATCGATCAAGCTTTTCTTTCCTTCTGTTTGTTCTACCTGTCGGTGGGCCAGAGCAGGGCCGAGCTGGGGGAGCTCGCGTCCCGTCGGATATCGCAAGTGGCTTGGGGGCCATTTGTCATGGCCAGCCTTGGCTGGGAGGGAGCAAAACGAGGAGAGCCGCGTCCAGCCGTTGATGGTTGTGATCATCTCAGCGCGCAGGATTGATTCGCATCAGGGGGACACAGTGAACACATAGTACTTGCTGGACGGTCAGAGGAACAGCATCCGTCATAGAGTTGTTCACATTGCCAAAAAAGACGTGTCAGCAAAACCACTAAACTACGTCACTATAGCAGTGAACTTGACGCGGCCATGACTCTCTCACGAACAGCTTCTGCTGTACGTCGAACACCAATCGGGCTTCCCAGACATATCGCTGTGCTGGGTGGTGGGCTGTCCAGCCAGCCAGCACTCCGAGCAATGAGTGCCGGCAGGCGTTCGCTTGAACACCCCCACGTGCTAAGTACAGCACCCAGGCGCGGGTGCTGGTGTAAGTAGGCATGCAAGCAAATGTTGCTTTTTCTGAGCGTCTCGTATCTGATGAACAGTACACCGAGCTGCTCTCACCACCCTCCTCCCCTCACCGCACTACACCAGACCACACCACGTCGAGCGGGAGAGGTTGAGCCAAATCGGGCGAATCGCCAGCGTCGTGATTATTCCAACCCATGAATAATTCGCTCCTTCATTCTTGCCGTCCACGACATTAGTGCGAAATACCACTGAATTTTGGCCCATGCACCATCCATCCGCGTGCCCGCCATGTTATAGTAGTCCATCACGCCAGATGTGCCCTTTCATAGACAACAGACCCAAGTTTTGCCAGCAAGCCGAAGGCAGGATGGAGAATTGCTCTTTTTTAGCATCTACCGACTACACATGCTGTACTGTACAGTACTATCATACCAAGAAGGAGACCTGTCTCAAGAACACAGCTTGTGCGTGTGTGTAGTTTTTAGCCTCCCTCGAAACCCTCCTTTCCCTCAGCAATCCTGTACGGTCCTGTCTGCCCATCCAGTCTGGCCGGGACAAGACAAAGGCGAGTAGAGGAACAAAAACAAAGGACAAAAAAAATTCAACGGTCTTGATGAACGATGATGTCGCCGTTTCCCAGGAATGCCTCCCACCTAGCGCCCTAAACACCGTGATGTTCCCGTTTTCGTACGCATTTGTCTGTTTGCGTCCAAGTTTTTGACTCCATCCCTCCCGCCGCCAAGACAAGACCGGAGGAATGGTGAAGACACACCAGAGTGTCTCGCAAATCTCTCCGGGGAGATCCCTTCATCCAGGGGAGGCAATGCCAAGGGAGGGGAGGAACTCCTCCTTTTCTGCGACATTCCAGTCCACTCTCCACTCCCATTTCATCCAGTCAAATCCCCGACCCACCCCATCTTCTCTCTCCTCTCATCGCTCACCCGCGCGTACTCGAGCAGCAGCCGCAGCGTGTAGATCTGCATGTCCTCCCGCCGCAGCACCTTCTCCGCCCACGCCTTGCCATCGCTCGCGATCTTCTCCGCCGCCGCGTCGTGCGCCGGCCTCTCGGACCCCCCGCCGTACCCCAGGAAGTACTCCATGATGCCGAACCAGTCGCTGTACCGGTTGTCCATGGGCACAAAGTGCTTCCACGCGATGAGACGCGAGTCGTGCCACTCGCGGTACACGGTCGCCTTGATGGGCAGGGACGTCGACCGGAGGAAGCCCAAATACCGCCCGGAGAAGGAGTTGCCGTCGATGTCCGGCAGGTATTTCCAGTTGAACTGGTCCGCGAGCCGCATCCCTTGCTCCACGCTGAAGTGCGGGCTCGTGTAGTGGCACTTGCCGCCCTCTTCCTCCTCCTCGCACATCAGGTCCACGAATGCCACGTCCGCCCAGCTGCCCACCCACTCGGCCAGCCTCGTCCTGAAGCTTCCGGGCACCACGGGTTTCTGCGCGGCGAGACCGTACGTCGCGGAGGGTAGTTCGAAGTTGGCGGGCTTCTCGATGCGGTCTTCGGCGCGGTCGATCTTGGTCGCATTGTTCATGGCGACGAATCGATGCCTCTGGAAGGACTTCCAATTGCTTGGCTTGTTCTTCCCGCCCGTCGCGACGCCTCGCCAGACCACGGCGTCCTGCTTGTGCGGCCAAGCGACGCCCGTGTCGCCGCCGCCGGTGAAGCGCTCCTCTTCGTTCCAGTACATGGGCGCAGGCAGCAGGATCTCGTTGTTCACCGAGAGCTTCGACCCGCCAAACATGGGAAAGAGGGTCTTGGTGGCGGACACGGTCAGGGGTTCGATAAACATGCCGTTGGCGCCCTGCAGGTCCGGCTGGTGGCAGACGGAGGTCGACATGCTATAGTTGGACACAAAGCCCTTGTACATGTGCGGGTCAGCGTACGAGTGCGTGAAGGCAGGCGGGTGATCGAAGTCGGTCATGTCCTCTGCCTTGCGGGCCGCGCTGTCCGGGGCACATCCTCGTTTGACGACTTTCCAGTATGGCTCTGGTGGCAATTGAGGGGAAGGATCAGCAATTCGTTCCAAGTCTCGAAGAGACCAACTGACCGACTCTGGTAGGCAGGTTTTGTCACTTACTTGTCCCCTCCCAGTCCTTCTCCGGCAGCGACACAGACCGCTCCGGCCCTTCGCCAGGCGGGGGTAGCTTCTCAAACATGTTGATCGCGTCCTTGGCCGGGACCATGCCCCTCGCCGCACTCGCCTTGTTCATGTACTCGTTCATCTTCTCCCACGGCACAACCAGCCTCGGCTCGTCCATCGCGTTCAGCGCAATGTCCATATCCGGGAGAAGATGCTGGATCGTCTGGATCAGACTTAGCCAGATCTGCGTCCAGAACCAGTCGCTCTTCGCATTGGCCAAGCCCGAGCGCACATTGATGGTCATCTCGTAATCCCAGGCGCCCTTGCGAATCTCGCCGGCGGGCAGCGCCCAGTAGGGCTCGAGGTCGTGGTAGATCTGGTCCCAGAAGGACTCGACCATGACAGCGTTGCGCTCCGAGGCGAACTGATACCACTTGTCGAACCCAGGCGGGGGGTGGCGGCCGCGCTTCTTGCGGTAGGCGGCGGCGGCTTCGGCGAGGGTGTGGGACTCGGAGGAGAGGGCATCCTGGAACTGCTTCTCGGCGACGTCAATGAGGCGGTCTATGGGATGGTTGCCCTTGCCGGTGGCCTGCTTGGGCTTCTGGGCGTTACCGGAGCTGGGTTTGTATTCCTGGGGCTTGTTCGAGTCGGGCTTGGTGCCTGAAGCGGAGGAGTCGACTATGGGCTCCTGCTGGGGAAGCACGGGTTGGTTGACCTCATGCTGCTGCTTGACGGTATACTCAGAAGGGGTCTCGGCATTCTTGCCAGCAGGCGACTGCTGTTTGAGCTGACCGTTGTCACCGTGGGAATTGGGCGCGGGCTTGACCGATAGGTCGGGTACCGGTTTGGGATTGGCGTCGGGAACTGGGGGCCTCGACGGTGGAGGGTAACTCGAGTCGCGCTCAGAGGGTCTGAGGTAGTAGAACAAGGTGATGATGAAGAAGGCTGGTATTAGGTAGCGCAAGAGGGCAGAGGGCCGCCTTGGTGGAAACGCTGGCGAGCGCATCTTGTGCGTGGTTATGAATGTGCGCCCCCAGCGCATGAGAACATGCTCAGTTGAGGACGAGGGCAGGGCTGCCGGGTCGGCGGTCGCGTAGGTAGGTAGGTAGGCGCTACGGTAGGGTCGCGAGGCGGAGAACCGTAGATCGTATATTGGGATTGGAGAAGAGTCAGGAAATGACAGTGCGGGCTGCTTCTAGTCGGTTGATCGTGGTTGTAGGTGTCGTTGTCGGCGTCCGTCAACGTCGTCTCGGTGTCCCGCGTCAGGCAGCACGAGCAAGTGAGGAGAAATCGGCTCAAGGAGGTCGTGTTTCCAGGTCGCGCGTCACAAAGAGATATGGCGGAGGTCGTCAGGAGGTTTGCGTGCGTAGGGAAAGGGTAGTGTGGTCGTGTAATGATCGATACAAGGAAAGACTGGGTTGGGATTCACGCTCAGAGTAAAAGAACGAATGGGTGGATTAACTGCCGAGTGAAGCTTCACGTACTCCCTCTCTCTCTATCTCCCGTCAGATGTCGCGAGCGTGCGAGTGTACGAGTGTACGTGTGCGCGTGCGTGCGTGCGTGCGTGTGTGAGAGTGAGTTGTTAGGAAAGGATCTCTGGGTCCGGTCTGGTCTCTTTAGGACCTGTGCAGGTCAGGGAGGCAGCATTGGCGAGTCGAGGAAGCTGACAGCCTGGGAAGGAGACTTGGGTGAGTTGCTTGCCAGTCGCTGGTCCACTCATCACCGGCCCACAATGGTGCTTGCTTGGATGGGGGGCGTGGGACGACAGGGGGAACCCCGTGGGTGGGCTCTTCCTCCACTGGGCCGGGGAACTCCAAGGTTGATTCCAGCTGATGTAACTGCTCACTAAGTACGTACACGCCAGCACGCGTAGATGCTCACCAACCACTGTGGTAGACCAGCGTCAGCGCAGCCAATTCCAGAACCTTAGACCCACGCACCCAAGGTTTGCTTGAACTGCAGGCCGGGCGCTCCTTTCCCGCTCGGCAGGGCTGGCAGCGCCTGTAGATGCCCTGATGCCCTGATGCCCTGATGCCCTGATGCCGCACGGGCACACACACACCCACACCCACGCACAAGTAGAAGGCTTACTGGGATTCTGGGCGATCACTCAGCAAGGCCACCCCCTGAGCCGTTCCCCTTCCAGTGCTCCTACGGAAGAGTGGCTTCAATTCTCAGGGTCTGGGCACCTTTGAGCCGCTCCCCTCCCATGTTAATCCAGACGATGATACCGTCTCTACCCGCAAGACCACGGCTTGGTGCGTACAGCAGCTAGCGCCCGCTTTGAGACCGGACTCACTTGGACTGTGCCTGATTCCTGTGAATATTGTCTCCAATGAGTTTTGGTGCAAGACTAACCATGAAGAGCAAGGCAGTGTGGCATTGAGACAAGACTCTTGGCAGACTGAAACTGCTCAGCCACGCAGCCAGCACATGTTTGTCTGTCAATCTCTATGATACAATACAGACCAGAAGCACACAAGAAAGAGCTTTCAATCCGGATCCTGACGATCATTATCTTTCTTATTATTTTTTTATCCTTTTTTTTTTTTTTTTGTCTTCCTTGGTTTTTCTCAGAGGGTTGAAAAGAAAAGGGGTTTGCTCAACGACACCACCGCCGTTCCAAGGTTGTCATGCCGCGTTGCGATGCGAACCAACCGCTCGACAAGGTTTTCGTTAGACTCTACTAGACTTTCTAGCCCGTCGGATTCAACGGAAACATTTTTTTGGAGTTTGGCGGAATCAGCCGGACGCAGAGGCTAAATTAAAACAAATGCCCCCTGACCGGTATTGCCTCAACTTTATTTCCAATTCATGGGTGTCCTTTTCTTGACCGGACGACATGTCTGTGTAAATGCATCACATGCAGCTAGATACGCGTTCAGCTACGATTCAACGTGGAAGCATGTTAAAATGCAGGGCATTCCCCCCTCAACCCCCATGATGTCCAATTTGGGTTTTTGATGACAGCAAACCCTTATACCTCGTACACGCGAAAGGTCAGTCTAGGGGCGGTATCCGCGTAGTCCTGGGAAAGGGAAATAGATCCCAGCAGAGGCCCAGATGCTCTTCAATGCAGCCAGCATCGTATCGTACCCGTGGTCGTATCTGTCCCACGAGGTAAAACACCTGACCACGGTCACCCTGAGAGTCCTACGCTCACCACCACCCCACTCACCTCCCGAGGCTACCAATTCATCACCACCATCTCAAACATGATCGCTCGTGACAGCTCTGTCCCTCGATCCACGACGCTCAAGGCCCCAAGGGACGCGGACGGGGGGTAACGGGCGATCAATGGTTTCCGCTCCCAGCGGGTCGGATGGCGGGCAACGTTGGTCTACCTACTAAGCAACCTACCTCGGTAGTGCCGTGCGGCGGCTTATTTTAGAAACTTTTTTTGCCTTTCCTATTCAAACGTTACACTCGGGGTTGGGCCCTGAAGGTTGAAACGAATTACCACCTGACGCGGATCGGATCGGGTTCGCGATTGAACCCCCTCGATCATCATCACTGCCCCAACTTATGTCCCTGTGTTGTGTTGTTGGTTGTTACCCAGCTGGGTATGAGCGCACCACCACTACCTAGGTACCGATCATACTGTAGTGGTCAAGCTCCGACCTGTGTCACAAGTGATTCTCTCTGAGAGCCCAATGTGTCGGATGCGGTGATCAATCAGCTCCGCCTGAATCGGATGGGGCGCCGCCAATCCACCTTTATATCTGTCAAGCTGTAGTTATTCTTTAGATAGTGAGATATAGTGGCATGGCCAATAACTGACCCAGCAAAGAATTCAACAATCGAGGCCGCCGCGCGACGTGCCCTGTAGTTCACGGAATCGGTAGACAAATAGGTGATCTTGGGTTGGAGTGGTTTGATTTGTATGTCGTAAAATATGCCAACCATGCAGAGTTCTAGATGCTTTCTACATCACGCTCTCTACATCTTTCTGCTCGCCACAACCCTCGACCGAACGGCCTCGTTCCCCGGCTGGCTGGCTGGCTGGTTGCTCTCAAAATGGATCATGCCCAGCATTCGATATGATAGACGAGAGGTCATCTTCCTCAGTCGTGTGCGATTCATACCCAGCCGCCCTCTCGTCCGCCAGCGAGCCCACCAGGTCCGCAAACGACGGCCGGAACGGCCACCGCAGGAACTCGTCGAGGAGCTGCATCAGCTGGGCCTCGTTGAGCGCGGCCACCGTGATGCCCGCCTCGCCCGTGAGCGGGATCCCGCCCTGCGCCGGGTCCGTCAGCGCCGTCAGCTTGTCGGCGAGGCCCTCTCGCGTCCCCGGCCATAGGTGGTCGAGCCTGTCGACCAGCTTCTGCCGCCGCGACCCCAGGATCGCGCCCAGGATCAGGTCGAAGATGTCGCTCGCGTTCGAGCTCCCGGGACCCGCCGCGCGGAGGAGAGGGTGGGGCGCCTTGGGCTGGATGTCTAGCAGTGTGCATGAGCAGTTGGGGAAGAAGGACGTCTCCTCGATGGGAAGAGGCTCGTAGGGGCGCCGGTCCCAGGAGAGAATGTTGCCGAACGAGCTGGGCTGGCGGAGAAGGTGTAGCTGGTCGCGCGCGTGCAAGACGTACTCCTTCATCTGGGCAGACAGCTGGTTGAGCTCCTCGTCGAACTCGCGTTCCATCTGCTGAGCCCTGGCAAGTGCGCCCTCGCGTCCTTTCTCGGTGTCTTTCTTTCTGGCCTCGACGAAGGCGTTCACGATACGGTCGTGCCGTTTAAGCCAGTCAAAGACCCTGGCGTCTTCCCTGTCTTGTCGCGTGTGGTAGTGGCCGAGCCGTTGCAGCCTGATTTTCTCAGGACTGTCTTCCGCCATCCTGCCATCCTCCTGCATCTCCACAAGCTTCTGAAACTCCGCCGCCGTAGATCTCGCCTGTATTTGAATGAGCTTGGTCAAGGGTATAGGTTTGTCGTCGTGGAAACCGAGCTCTTCCAGCATGTTCAAGACGAACGTCTCCCTGCCCTCCGGCGTCACGATGCCAGCTGCGCGCATCCTGGCCAAGGTCTGCCTGGCGCTCTCGAGGTCGAGCTGGCCATAACGTCCCCAATCGCTTCTCTCTTTTCTCCGCCGCGTGGCTTCATGCGCTTTATTGGCGTCCGAGTCCCGGAACACGTCCGTGCTGCAGACCTGGGCCACGTACTCGGCACACAACTCGGCGGACAGAGCCAACTTGGTTCGGTGTTGCAGAACTCGAGGCACGATGGTGCTCTTCTCATCGTCGGGGATCCAGACGAACATGCGAACCTGGCCGTATTTCTGAAAGAGGGACGAGGTGCGCATGCTCTGGAGGAGCTGGTAGATGACCAGGCGCGAGACGGAGTCGAAAACGCTGTACCTCCTCTTGGGATACATGGCCAGGTTCATGGTGACAAGAAGGGTGTCGTTGCGCGGGGGAGGATCTTCGGGCCGATGGCTAACTTCGAGTTGGTCCGGGAGGTACTCGGGGGTCAGAATCTTGTCCAGATCGTCCCAGACAACGCCAGACTTAGGGATGACACGGACGCGTTTCTCCTTGAGCAATGAGCCGAGGAAAGGCCGGTAAAGAGCCTCGTCGGGCTCGAGGAGGAGATGAGATCGCGGCTTCACGGCATTGTGGAGAGCGGTGTCCCAGAGGCCAGTGCCTGGGTAGATGGAGATCAGGTCGCAGCCCTTGTGGCGGCGCAGGGTGGGCTCGAGGTAGGAGATGAGGTCCTGGACGACCTTGTCGTTGACGATGTTGACCCTCGTCCTGTCCCCGACGGGTCTCTTGGCCGGTTGCGCCGCAGCATTCTCGCGTGTCTCACCCCTCCGCGGACGACCTCTTGGCTTGGAGGGTGGCCTCCCCTTGCGGATGAGGTACAGCCCGGTATCGAGGAGCTGCCGTGCCAGAGGGTACTTGGCTGTGAGATACGACGAGGGGCTCCCTTTCCTACTTGAGGAATGCCTGCTGGTGTGAAATGCCGACGCCGCGGCCATCGACGAGATGTAGATGGCGCTCAGACGGGCCGAGGGCCGCCACAGGGGTGACAGGAGAGCTCGTTCATGGCGGCGAGCTAGGCGGAACATGAAGGCAAAGAGTAGGGAGAGGAATTGAATGGTACGTTAGGATCGTGAAAGAAGAGACATGGACATCTTGTCAAATCGCCGTCGTGGAAATTTTGACTCGTTAACATTGATCATGGGGAAGAAATAAACAAAAAAACAAAACAAAAAAACCCTCGAATTTGACAGAAGAGATGGCAGAACTCTGGACCATCGAATGACATAACAAAGTACGAAGGTACTTACTTGTACATTGCCAGCCCACACCGCCTGCCGTGTTTGCGGCAACAGGGCAGCTGCGGGACGGGACGGGGACTAACCCCGTTCGTCCACGTCCAGCTTCCCGTCGCAACCACCTTCTCCTCCTGATCGTGACATCGTGACACCTTCATCTGTTTCCAAGGATGTGCACGCCTTGGTCAATGTGCAGGCCGAGGCTCAAGCAAATCAACGTTCACATCTTACGCAAAGCATAATTCGAGCCCGTCACGTCAACGACAATTTCGATACCGCGTCATCTGCTCGCTACAGTCGGGTCTCAACTGGATGGGCAGCGCGACTTTCACAAGACATTAATGCTGTATTGCTCACGCAGGCGTTGTCGTCTACTCTATTCGACAAAGGGAAACCATCGGCCATTCTTCCTAGGTCCGGTCCTCCTGTGAAAAGCACTGGCCACCAGGTTGCCATTCAGAGCAAGGGGTTTTGATGAGTGTTGGGTACCATTATCGGGCTCTCTTCAGATCGCCCCTTGGATCTCAGCAAACCCCTTCGGTGGTGGAGGCATCGGCACAGCAGAAGCAGCAAGCCTCGGCGTTGTTGGAGACGAAGACGACATCGACTGAGGTGACTTGGGCGACCGTGGGCTGGTAGGGACCAGCCACTGGGACTTCATCGGATCTTCCGATCCCACCAGCGTAAACGTCATCGACCGCGCAGACAGGTCAGAAAGCGACCTGAAAGGTGTCATTCTCGGTGTTCTCGAAGACCGCTCGGACAACACGGCGTCCATCTGCTGGCCCATCGCAGTCTTCCACACCTTCCGCAGCACCCTTTCCAGTCTGTATCTGGCTCCGAACACCGGGCTCAGCAACGTCTTCCCTGCACCCTGTCTCGCTTTGTTGATAATCGCGTCGGGATCTGCGTCGCTGATGCTGAATCCCAAGAGATGTGTCCATCTCCGCCATATTCGACACCGGTTGGCTGTAAACAGGCCGAGAAGCTCTACCTGTGGCAGGAAATACCTAAAGTGCCTGGGACAAAGCAGGTGGAAAATCAGGTTTTCGACCGCATACCGCAGAAACGGATAAGACGACATGACCATCTTCCTCTGGTCTTCGGCATGTCTGCGCCACTTGCTCGTCTCTTCAGGCGGCAGGTCTTCTCCTGGTGCTGGGTTCAGCGGCTTCTTCTCCCTGCCGAGAGTTTCAAAGTCCGTCATGTTCAAATACATCAGACACACGTGCAGGAGGTGATGGTAGGTGTTGTCGATCACTCTCTCCATCGAAGGCAATCTGGCTCGAGGATCTTCCGGTAGCGGCAGAAGTGACCGAAATCCTCTGCCCTTGAGAAAGAACTGCAGCACAGACTCGTGTGCAGGTCGCACGCGTTTCAGACCCAACGGCTCGTTGGAGATACTGTTGTCTGGGCCTCCTTCAGACTCCAGCTTCAACAGGCCCTGCGATATATACTGAAGATATCTCCAGAACGGGGCGGGGGAGTCCATCGATGTGCCGAGGCCCAACTTCTCGTCTGCTGATGTTCTCAGGTCTTTTAATGACATGGGCGGCTCAACATTGAATAGTGTTTTCGCATCAGACATCTTGTGACCATCTCGTGGACGCGTCAGCAGTGTCAGTCTCAGCGCAACGAGCAGGTCGTTCAAACGTAATGGCTCCGATGCCAGGGTCACCCATTGCATCACCGCCAATGCCTGTGCTTGCTCCTCGGTGCTTAGGCGACCCAGTTTCCAAGCGTACAAGTCGTCCAGCCTCCCGCGACTCGTTGGTGCGATGTTGTCCAGCATGCTCAATATGATCTCCCCAGATACAGCATCCTCGCTCGCCTCGTTGACGATTGTCGTCACCATCTCTGCCCACACCTTGTTTCCGCCGGATCTCTCAGACATCTTGGCCACAATCGCGTCGCGTTCTTCCATGTCTACAGAAAGTTGCGAGTCGATCAAGGCTCGGATATCGCCGGCGCTGTAGTCTGGAATCATGATGGGCAATAGGCCAGTGCTGCTGAGACCGGATCTTGACCTTGCATGCGACGCTACATCTCTTGCCATGCTCGTCCGGTCGCCCGCAGTGGTGGCACAGACACTGAAGCCGCTCCTCCGGGCGAGCTGGCTTAGACACCACAACAGGCCCTGCGTGTACGCGTCACCGCAGTTTCTCAGCGCATCCACCAAGACAAAAACCCTTCTGACACTTGGAATTTCGGCCTTGGCCTCCTCGTTCCCGATCTCCAGTTTCTCAATCAACTCGGTGTGGCGACTCCGACGGCGCTCCTCAACAGGGTCGAGACACAGGTAGTCCTCCAGAAACAGGGAGACAATATCCGCATCTTCCAGTGCCGCGGGCTTTGTCCTTCCTGCCCGTGCCTTGGCCGCCTCCGCCTCCGCCTCGCCGTCAGTCGACTGCCAGCTCTTGGTTGTGTCAGCGCTTGGGAGATTGCCAATTGTGCCGATAGTCGGATCGCTCCAGCGTCTCTTGTCGGTAATCGCTGCAAGCTTGCTCGCGGCGGTAGGGTAAATGCCGTCAAGTAATTGTGCTGTCGTGCTGCCCGTGTGATCGCCTCCGGAGTCCTGGTTGTGAGGGGTGGAGAAGTCAGGATTATGGTGCGCCGGGCTCTTGTTGACTTTGAGTTCGTCTGGAAGGGAGCTTGACGCGGTCCGTGGTGTCTCGGGTGCACCGACTGACAGGGATCCCGCTGCGAAGCTTGCTCTCTTCCGCACAAGGTTTCGAAGCCGCGGGTCGTGAGGGTAAAGCTGTGACAAAATGCTTCGTAGCGCTGTCACAGGAGTTCCTTGGGTGAATGTGGATCTCGAGGCATGACCGACGTCGTGGTGGTGTTGTCGTTGTTCGGGGGTCAATGTTTCATCAGCCGAATTGTCGGACGACGCCGCTCGGTCGTCGCCGTTGTTTCCAGGGGAATCCAGATTTTGATATTGGGTTTGGTGGATCCTGTCACGACAGAGATCGTGTAGGAGCACTGACTCGAGCAGTGAGCGCCCCTCGTCGGCGTTGAGGCTGATGATGGCACTCGAGTGTGTCTCTGGCGCCCAGTGTTGCGCGATGTAGCCGTGCAGCGAGGCCGAGAGCTCGGCTTGTCCCGAGCCGGGGGGTCCACACAGCCAGAGGACCTTGTGTGCGCTCTCGCGATTGCTTCGGCGGAACCAGGATTGGAAGGATGCGTGATTTGTTACCCATTGTGGCAACTCACTTGCATAAGATGCGTTGAAAGAGGATGCCGTAGACAGATTCCTCTGGTGGCTGAACGCTTGGCTGGGCTCCTGCACGGATGGGTCCACGAGGGCTTGCTGCCAGGCTGATTCCTTGTCGGTCAACTTTCTTGTCTGCGGACAATCAGCAACGGTGCACGCCTTGGTTTGAAGTCGGAAGGAATATGGTTGCTTGCCCTGAGGGTATTATAGTGAGCGAGCCGAGTTATGAAGGCCGAGATGGACAAATACCCGGCATCGCGTGCGGACCCGAATCTGCACATCTCGGTATGCTCGTCCTCGAGATTCTCGGCGTCCTCCCGGTTGTTCTCAAAAGTGCAAGCATCTCTTCGGAGTGCCTGCAAGATCTGTCAGTTCGTCGCAAGTTCCGAAATCTTCAATCCCAGGTCGACCACGCACAAGCTCATACTTGGCCAACGACGTCAGCGGGGGCATCACCACAGTCTCCCTATACGTCTTCACTCTGAAGTTGTACTCATTCCATACAGATTCGAAAGCCTCGCATCCCATATTCATGAGATGTGCGTCCTCGTCGCCGCCAAGGAGTTCGCCTAGGACGCTGTCGTCAACGGGGATCTGCGTCATTGCAGCCGCCATACTTCTCATCGCGACGTTCGTGTCGCCATAAGTTGTGCCTCGGAGCGGGCAGCCTAGGAAAACCACGCCTGCAATCGCTGCTAAAAGTTCCTCGTCATTTGTGTCCAGGAAATTGGCTGCCAGGCGGATCATCTATTTCGGCGTCAGCCTTGCCGCTCCAGCAGCACCATATCCGCGAAGCGCAGTCAGGGAATAGGGAATAAATACCTCCTTGACGATAATGCCACCGGTACTATGCGCCACAAACACCACCTCTCTTCTCTTCCTCTCCGGCTCATCAGACCGCGCCAATTCACCCATGGCCTCCAGCAGCTCCCTCCCGCGCGCAAAAAGATCCAGCTGCCCCGGCACCAGCTGCCCCTCCAGCGTGAGCGTGTGGAACCCATACGTAAACACCCTCGCGTTGGGACACGTCTCGGGCAGCAAATCACGCGGCCAGTAGGTCTCCCGCACCGCCTCCACCTCCAGCGGCTTTTGCGCCGCGGCCCGCGGTGCGTGTTCGCGTACGGATCCCTCATGGTGCGAACGGTGTTGGTCCCGTTCCCGGTCCCGGTTCATGCGCTTGGGCATCTTGAGGAGGTCCTCTGACAGCGGCTCCGCGGAAACAGGCCGCTTAGAGGAGGGCCCGGGGGTGCGCGGTCGCGATCTCGGTCCCACAGGGGGTGACACCTCGCGCTTCTGTCGTTGTTGCTGCTGCTGTTGCTGTTGCTGCCTCTGGACGGGCTTGCGCTTCTTGAGGGTGTTGCGCTTCTTGGGCACGGGCACTGTTGGTCCTGTGCTGCTGGCAGGCCATGTTGGTTGAGGCGAGATGATGCGGGAGTGAAGCCATGTTTTCACAGGGTGGCCACCTAGGCCATGGACAAAGATGATGCTGGGTGAGGTCAGTTCCTATTACCTAGGTAGCCTTTTCATTTGGTCTGGAGGATTGACGTACTCAAGGCCTGTGTCGCTTGGGTCATCGGGCTCGTAGACGGCCGTCAGCCCGGCGAGCTTGACTTCCTGTTTTGAGATCTTCATCACGACAAGACTAATATCTCCTTCCCTGACTGCGATGATCCTTTGTCTTCAAAAGGTCACGATGAGATTCGCGCTGCCAAGGCTGAGCATACACGATGCATGAGACCCCCATGAACGATACCTATAAGATAAGTATAAACGCGCTGAAACGAAATAAAAGGCAGCTCGGGTCGAGGTGCGTCATTGTACGATGTAGGGACGAGAATGTCACGCATGCATGTCACAGCAGGACGGAAATCAGAAACGAAGAGAGAATCCGTCGGAGGTGAACATCAAAATGGACGGGAGGGAGGGGGGCGTTGTTTGTTCCATCTCCACCCCTTCTCGCGTTTCGCTCGCGTGCGCCGAGTACGGCAGCGTCTCATCTGGCAGATCTGGTAGAAGCCTCGGGAAAGTATAAGCACATTCTCGCAAGGCCGTCGGCAGACAGCAGGCAGGCCATGCAGGTCCCTGATCTGACTAACGCGCCGGAACGACACGCCAACTAGTGCCTAGCGGAGCAGTCGCAATATAAAATAAGCTCAGCCCGCCGCGGGATGTCAGGGTGTCAAGATGAGTTGCCATCTGGTTTTGATACGGTACTACCTTGTACTGCAGTTTATGTTGCTTTCACACGCGCTCGGAGGCTATACTACGTGATGGTATACCGAGACTGACCGGGGCCTCGGTATATTTACCCAGGGGACCGGTACGGCCGGAGGGGACAGGCAGGGAATGTCCATCTTGTAGCGACGTGCTAGGCTCGGGCTTGTGCTGCCCGGGTGCAGCTTGTAATCTCAGCTTCTCAAGGTGATGGTGGACTACGGGAATTGTAGGTATATTCAAGTATAATAAAGAGAACGGATATTTGCAGCGCTGTTTTCGGATATTTGAGCGCAAGTTTACTAGCGTAACCGCTGCAGCTAATTAAACGCCGCCCTTCGATTAGATAAAAGTTTATACGTTGCACCCTTCTAACCCCACCACCTATATAGCCGCCCACTCCTTTAATTAACTAATGTAATTAATCCCTTTTGCAAGTTTATAATCTTTACTTAAAATTTCTTTTTATAAAATTTTTTATTGCGTATATTGCTATATAACGTTTTTAGGCATAAAAACAATGTTAATTAGTTAAATTAGCACTAAAATAACATTTATATTATTAAAATCTTAAATTGCAGCGTTGTAATTATAACAGCCCCCTCTAATTATACTTATCTAAATGTAAAAAACAAAAGCGCTTATAAAGGTTAAAATGCTAGCATTGTAATAAACAACAGCCGCTAGCTAGCTTTAGCTAATTTACCAACTTAGCTTAAATTAATATTAAAAGAATATAATATATATAAAAAGGTAAAAGCAGAGTTAGACTGCTTTATAAAAACTGCTAATTATATAACTTTTAAATGCGGTTTTAAACCTTTATATACCTGCCTTTAGTATACTTATAGCCTTTAGCGAACTTTTTTTGCTACTAAAAAGACTAAGTCTACTATTATTAAGAAAAACTGCCCTTAGGCTAGCCTTATCTTAAAAACAAAAAACTCTAAGGATTTAGGTAGCATCGTTACTTAAATAATAGGCTTTATAAAAGGCTTGCAATATAGAAAGAGGATAAGGATGTAGAGGATATAATTGACTATAATTAACTGAATAAAAGCCATCATTGCCGTGACATATGCGCCATATCCATATTGTTGCGATTTTGGCCGGGTTGCAGATAGTGGGGCTGATTCAGAGATGCGCTAGCGATGAACGGACCCACACGGGCCCACTTGCGCTCAAATATCCGAAAACAGCGCTGCAAATATCCGTTCTCATAATAAATCCGCCAAAGGTTCAACCAGCAGTTCCATCACGTCTTTCAGAAGAAATGAATTAACATATAGAGAGAACGGAAAGGAAAACGAGTTATTGATATCAACATGAATGGTAACATTTGCTGTGTGAATTGAAAAGCTTTGTGTGCATCGCTAACAGGTACATCGTAAATAACTTTGAAAACGTAATACAGTGAATTGCTTCCAGAAATATAAGCACACTGATCTGCACTGATCAGCACAGTGACTGAATCCGTGTGTCAATGTCCTCGGCTTCTACACGCGCTTTGCAACGGTGTGAATATACCCAAGCATCGGAAATTTCTTAACAAGGCTGCAAACACGTCGTTAGTCAAAAGCTCGTGGGCAGAACATTATGACTGAACTGTATGCTCACCCTTTCGTACGCCGCGTATTGGGCACAGCATTCCTGCGTATCAAGGTCAGCCCATATTCTACGGCATCCTCAAATGTTCAGACAGGCGACTTTGTAGACCGCCCAGGAGTCAAGAGACACTTACGTCGTACTTGGCCTTGTCCGTTCCAGTCAGGTTTCTGCAAATTTCCTATAGATAAATGTTAACACAAAGATCTCGCTCGCATACCAGCCAACATCAGGAGAGTCAGATGTAGTATTACCGCGCTATTTGAAGCAGACGTCTGTCGCTTTTCCTTGTTAAACGGGTCGATGATCGACGGCTCGGGGCGGACAGGGGGCGCCTGGGGGTCTGCGGCGCGCTCATGGACGACCTCGGTCGGCCCGGGGTCTGCGGCGCGCTCATTGATGATCTCGGTCGGCCCGGGGTCTGCGGCGCGAGCAACAACCCCTGGGGGGTCCTTGAGGGTGATGGTCACCGTCGGCTCGGGGCGGACGGGGGGCGCCTGGGGGTCTGCGGCGCGCTCATGGACGACCTCGGTCGGCCCGGGGGCTGCGGCGCGCTCATTGATGGTCTCGGTCGGCCCCGGGGGCGCCTGGGCCTCGCGAGCCTCAACCTCAACCTCAACCTCGAGAAGGGCCGGGGGCGCGGCCCGGACGGTCTCGGTCGGCCCCGGGGGCGCGGCGTCGTCGACTGGGGCGGCGAGGGCAACGGCCGCAAAAAGGGCCGAGAGGGCAACGGTGTACTGCATGGTGGTGATGATAACGAAGGCTTAGTAGGACAATGGCGGTGGAAAGAGTGACGGCCTGGATAAGTGAGGCGGAACTTGAAGAGGATCTTGAACGTCGTTCTGGATAAGACAATTCTATCTTTATAGTCGCCAAGAGCCCCCTTTTACCATGACTCGGTGATAAGTCGTCTGTTCGATCCTCAAATCGATGCTCTCACAGCGTGGAGTAATTTCGGAACCTTGGCTTGGTTCCTCGACTCGATTTCGAGTCAAGTCTCATCTTTGGTTGCGGGGACCAAAAGCGGGATAACCAGAATGAAATACCCGAACGCCTGATGTCCCCATGGGGAATGGGACGAGCAGAACAGTTGAATCCTTTATACCCAGGTGATCAATACCCGTCTAATCATAGCTAAAGTTCAGTTCGGATCCACCATGTTGGCGGTGTCCCCGAGCCTCCAGCATGGTGGCGGTGACTTTAAGAAGACAGCTCGCACAATCTGCGCCCTAGAATCCTCCTGAGCTCTTCAGCCATGCTCATGAGAGACAGAAGCGAACCTCCCACTGGCTCCCTACAGCCAGAGAGCTGGCCAGACGAAGCGACCCAGCTAAATTCATCAACGGCATTCCTGGTTTTGGCAGACTGCGGCAGAGATCAACGATGGGAGTTAGGCGGCTACAAACATTCCCGTGGCAACACGGGGGTTAAGCACCGACGACGATGATATGGACCCTCGGGGAGGAATAGCAGACCGACCTTGGCGGACATGACCGTGACATCCATGAGCAGGCTGACCAGGGCTTCGGTAAGTTTACCCAGTGAACCGGTATGCTTGAATCGTGCAGTCAGGAAACTTCCACTGGCATCTTCTAATCTCCTTGCATTCAATGTTTGACGTGGGACGCCGCGCGCGCACGTACGTTCACTCTCACACACACACACACACACACACTCCCAGATCCCACCCGTTCGGGTCTCTGCAGAATGTTACGGGTGATGGCGCATATAAATGATAAGGAGGCCAAGTGGATGTGCACCAACTACCGATGAGGCCACATGTCAATCAAGATCAGGATCGTCCTGGCGGGGCGCGTGCTCTGCGGGGCGTGGCACCACGCTGAACTCTTTTGTTCCATGGCGGGTGCGTGCTTCCCGTACCCTTGTCGGCGGGAGGAGGTGTGACATATATCGCGACGAGATTATAAGTTGGCGCGTTCCTGCAGTGGTGGTTGGCTTGCGAGAAAAGCAGCCAGGCGGCCTTGCATGGACCGCACTAGCGAGATCATTGTGACGTGGAGATTAGAGAGACGCAGACGGCTTGATCTGGTCCAAATGAATGTCTGCCACTCTTGGATAATCTGCTGTGTAACTGAGGGAACCAAATACTCACATTTCCACCCTAGCCCTCTATCTGCTCTGATCCTAACCACACCTCTCTCTCCTGTCTTTTCAAGGGTGCCTCGATCTGTAACTCATTGTCGATGATATCTCTAATTGTTGGTGTGAAAAACATCTTCCTTCCTGCCTTCTCTAGCACATGGGCAACTTCGCCCAGGAGATTCTGGCCCCACCTGCAGTCAGGCACCCCTCTTCAGAGAATCTTCGATGACCTGCTCAGGTATCTCGATTCCGGGATCCCGCCGCAGCACCACTTCTAGGCATTTCGCGACCTCATCTACCGCACAGGCCGTCAGCAGATTCGGCTCGATCTGTAGAGTCGGATCGTGCGCGAGCAGCAACTCCAGCATCTTGGCGCCGTCGTATTCTCTCGCAACCGCGTTCTCGAGCATTTTCTCGGTCACCCGGAGGCCCGCAGCACGCTCCAGGAGCAGTACAAGCACTTCCGCATCGCTCGACGCGCACAGCATTTCTTCATCCGCCGATATATCAGGGTTTCGGCGCAGCATTTGCTCCAGAAGCTCCGGTGACGAGTCGTTGTGGAGGTAGACCTGCACCGCCCGCGCGGTTGGCTTCAGGACCGGGTCAGGCTCCAGGAGCTCCCGGACGAGGTCGCTAAATGAGGCCTTGGCTGCGTAGATTTCAAATAGGTCCGAGGTCGCAGCACAGCGAGGCTCATGGCCCAGAAGCACACCAAGGCAGGCAGACTCCACGGAACGGAGCATGTTCGGGGTGACCTCAACATCGCTGCTCCTTTCGAGGAGTAGCTTCAGGTTCTCAGACGCGGAAGCTGCTTTACCAGCGGCTACGTCCTCGATCGAGGATTTAGTAACGGTTGTCATCTCGCTGTGGTCGAGGAGACGGGCTAACACACCCTCTTTTAGGTGGTACATCGGCATGACCGCCGCCAGACGCAGGTCCTGTTCCTGGACTCGCAGCTGCCTACCTTGATCAAGCAGATATGCCACAGTCTCTCCCAAGTCGACCAAAAAAGCTGTCCCTCGAGAGCAATGCAGTAAAAGGACTGTAGTGGTGAACGTCCTTCGTATCCAGGGCCGCACGCGCTTCAACCAAGACATGGATCATACGCCTGTCACTGACGGGTGTCCGCAGGCGTAGTTAAGGGGGCTCCTGAACCTTTCCAACCTGATATTGACGTCGGCGCCGCGGCTGAGGAGGAACTTCACCGTCTCAAGCTGGTTACTGTATACAGCAGCCATGATAGGCGACCCTACCCAGCCACCGGTGCGGTCGAGCCTGGCGCCATTCCCAAGCAGCAACTGGATTAGATCCATATCCCCAAAATAGGATGCAAGATGGAGTGGCGTGCCAAAGCCCCACGGTTCCGTGTCAGCCTTTGCACCCTCCTCCACAAGGCTGCGCACGATCTTTCCTGCCACATGCTTTTCGTATTTCCCGTCCTCCTCATATCTTCGCAGGTGTCCTTGGAGGAAGTGGAATTCTCTTGCTTTACGATGCCGGAGCGGAGGCGCTTCCGGAAACACCTGTTGCGACTCTTCCTCCTCCCATCCCACCCAGCGAGCAAGGTGCCCCTCGAGGACCGAGTGAAGAGGACTTCCAAATTTGGCACTAACATTTGTGCAGTCAGCTTCCTCTCTGATGAGAAGAGACGCCACATTCAAGTTTCCGTAGTACGCCGCGACGTGAAGAGCGCGTCCGCCGTCCTGGAAGTCGCTGTTCACTTCAACACCCTGTTCCAGAATCCAACCAACAGCATCGACGCAGCCGAGTATGCAGGCTTGTCGGAGAATCTCCGGGGATGGAAGTAGCTGTCTCATGATCGTGACAAAGGCCTCCTCGCATCTTTCCCTGTGGGAAAAGGCCAGAGCTTCCTTACACGCGGCTGTCAAGGCGGACGATTCGTTAAACGCGCACGAAGCAATGCCTCGATGGCAGCCTTTGGCTTGGACCCATTACAAGCTTCGATGTGCCAGAGCATTGGGGAGTCCAGGAGGATCGTATATCGTCGCCCCGGAATCAAGCAACTGGGCCATGACATCCAGGTGTCCTCTTTTGGCGGCTACGGCCAGCGGTGTAAGTGACCCCTGGTCCGTTTTGTCGATGTCGGCGCCGTTCGCTAGGAGGGTCTTCACGATATCAATGTGGCCCTCGGAGCAGGCTTGATGCAACGCGCTGGCCTTCGCGCTGTTGAGGCTGCCGTCACTTTCCCAGTACCGCTCGCGCTCCGCCCCGTCTGCGTTGACATCGAAGCCCCTCGACAGCAGCAGCTCCACCATGGCCACGTTTCCACTCCCAACTGCCTGGGTGAGGATAGGGTTTCTGCATTCACCCCCAGAGTCCTCAAAGCCCCCAGGGTCTTCCATTGCAGGGTCGGCTCCAGCGTCCAGCAACGACTTGGGCAATTGGACATCGCCTGCGTCGATTGCTGAGCGTACGATGGATATTCCCCTGGGAACGGTAGCACCCGACTTCAGCAAGAGCATTGCCACTTCCAGATGCTTCTGTTCCAGCACCAGTTGAATGGCTGGCTTCCGTCTCGACCGCTCGGCATCGCCAACATGTCTGTAGGACTTGGTCGACCTCGTAGCTAGATCAACCTCGGCGTCCTGCGCGGGCAGTAGGCTGACAATCTGGGCATGGCCGCCCTTGGAAGCAGCCTGGAGGGCCGTCCCGTGGGTGCCACAGTCACGATATTTGGATCTGCCCCAGCGCCGAGTAGCGCCTGAGCACAGGTGAGGTCTCCGAACCGAGCTGCAGCCTGTAGCGCAGTCTGTCCAAAAGTGGCAGGTAAAGAATGCAGCACGAACGCCGCGGCCCCCGCAGAAGAAGGCACGCTCATGGACTGCAAGGACAGAGGGTCAGAGAGAGAACTAGGAGCCCGCTGGGCCGAAACCTACATGGGAGTTCCGTAATGATGCAAAGAAAGCCGGCAACCGAGTCAAGGTCCAAGGATGAGAGGGGTTTCGGGACCTCAGAGGAATAATGCACGCCCATGGATGTAATCAAGCAGCTCACGAAGGCAACGATAGCTGCGACAAGGTTGCGCACAATAATTGACTACCGAAATCCTCAATATTGAGTAGAACCCTAAAACACATTCAGCAGAAAGAATGAGAGTCCTGGTATGTCTCTACTCGTCCCAACGCACCCTCATCGACGAAGGTAGAGGCGTCACACTGCTCCAATCCTCTGTCAGGTACATACTCGACAGCTTGCTGCCAGTACTGATTTTCTTAAGCTCGCCTTGCGGTCCAGGGGCGCGCCTGAGGTTGTTCTTCCGGAACACGGCGCGGAACATCTCTGTCAGTGCGATGAGGAAGACGTCACGTCCCAAACAGGACTGTGACGCGGGTCCGGGCAGAAGGAAGTCCTCAACAGGGCGACTGGGGTCGACCGTTTGGGCCGACTTGACGCCGGTTGCAGCTGGACTCTCGGGTACCTGAAAGTGAAGTTCCATGTCAGCGATACCGCACCTAGTAGGCAGCTTGAAAGGTCCTACCAGGTTGACAAGCACGCGGTCACCCGCTCGTACTGTGACACTTCTGTGGTTGTCTTCTTGCACATGGTCGGACACGGTGGCCTCGCGGAAGAAGTGGAAGCCAGAGAGCCGGACGGCTTCCAGAGCATAGCCCAAGAGCTGGGCATCTGTTTCCTTGGAAGACTCTTGACGTGCAAGTCCTTGAATCACCGGTAGATGCTCCTGCCCGGCTGATGAGAGGTAGAAGTCGACAGCTTGAGCAAACTGTTACGTCGTCAGAACGTCTTCAACGAGAAGAAGAAAGGGGAGGGGCATACCATAGCACCTTGAGCACCAGCCATCGCCACCGAAGCCGGCAGGACGTGACCCAATGCGATATCGGATGTGCTCAAGCCATGCTTCGAAAGGCTCTGAACGACACTCGTGCCGTGCTGGGCCAGAGAATCGTTCTTGTCTCCGCTGCCAAACCATGTACCTACGCCGCCAAGGCCCGTCTCGATGAGCTTCCCCAGTTGCTCGGACACCGTCTTCGTCGCCTGGCTGAGTGGGAAGGACTTGACTTGGTCGGTGTCGAGGTAGATTGTGGTGTATATGATGGCCAGCACCGCATACAGCTCATCCCCTGTATAGACGCCCTTGGGGTTGGCGGCGGTCTTGAGAGGGAGGTCGAACAGGCGAGCTACGAAATGAACCTGCACGGTCCACGTCAGCAAGCAGCATAAGTATCAAGTCACAGGAACGATACTCACGCTGGCCAAGTTGCCCACGTCCCTGACCACGTCGACGAAACGACCGCCAGCCAGCACGTAGCTCTTCTCGCGGAAGAGCCGCTCCATGACATGCGAGTAGAACTGCTTGACGCTGGTCTCCCACCCGTCTCCGGACAGCTTGGTGCCACTAGGCGATGATCCGCCAGCCTTCTTGCCCGTAAGAGCACCGAATGCCTGGCCCCACACATCTTTATACTTGTCTGCAGCATCGAGCACCTGTCGGGCACCACCGTACGTAGTAATCTCAACGTGCGGAGGCGCAAAGCTAGGCCGGTCCCATGAGAACAGCCCAGCGCGGTTGATTGCGCTGAGAATGCGCTGATTCTCCGATGGGATCACCATGGGATAGTGAGCATAGACGGAATTGGTCCTGAAGTGGTTGGGAAACGCGCGCAGGAACAGCTTGGAGAAGCAACAGCCGTGGTTGACGTTCAGGTCGTACTGCACCTCGTTGTAGCCCCAATTGGTCAACGCGCGCGGGCTATAGTCCGTCGTGTAGTGCCTGTCCCCTCTGACGAGGCAGACTGCATCGCTCAAGACGACACGCGAGATGGTATATGTCGGCGCGATTCCTACGCCGGGGACCATCGGGTCTTTGGCCTCTTCGGCCACTAGGCCGGGGTAGAGTTCAACAAAGTCCGGGTGCTCGTAGAGATGACGGAGGCAGCTGGCCACCTCAGGGTCCGAGTTGAGTTCCTCGAACGTGTCGTACGGCTTGAGACCGAAGTGCTTCCGGAACTCGTTCAGCCCAGCCACGTGCCACTTCCTGCTCTGGAGGATGCCCAGGATCTCGACAGGCCTCATCGCGATGGGGACGTTGCGCGCCCCAAAGGCACCAGCGCAGTCTTCAATTGAAGAAGTGATGCACTCGACCAGGTCGTCGTCGCTGTACCTGCCCGTCTGGGGATCACGCTCGTAGCCGCCGAAGGTCCTTCGTACAGGATCTTCGGCGATGGTCCCCTCGAGCTTCGCAAAGCCCATGACCATGTCTTGAACACCGACCTCTGTGGCAGACTTGCCAAAGAGGTCGGCGTACATCTCTTGGATCCACTTGTCGTCCTTCTCCGAGATGCAGCTGTGCCAGCGGTAGCACAGGTTGAACTCAGCCGACACGACGTTGCCGGCGCCTGACGCCGCTCCCTTGGCAGTACCTGCGTCACGACCCATCTCTTGACGGGGGTCTAGTGTCCAGGTCGTGTCACAGCGGTTCAGATTGACAATGTTTCGCACGTAGTCAACAAGTGTGATGTTGATATACAGACCTGAGGTGACAAGTCGGGCCGTCTGGAAGAGATCTTCGTCGTACTTCTTCCAAGCATCGTCGCTCTTCCGCTCCTTTTCATCCTGGTCTCTGCTGATAGCTCCAGCCGGCAGCGGGTTTGACAGGCCAGGACGTGGACCCGGAGGCGGGGTGAAACGACCACCTTCGTTGATGGCAGCCAGATGCTCAGCGACGTGGTTGTGGAATCGATTGAACATGATCAGCAGCACCGAGACGCCAGGAGGCATAGCAATGAGCCGCTTGTCTGCATACGAGTCGGGCTTCAGCTTGCCATCCTGGAACGTCCGGATTGTGTTCTGCATGTCCTGGTTGCTGCCGTACAGCGGGGAGAGGTCCAGATATGAGGACGTCTTGGACTTGTTCATATCCTGAAAGTCGGTCCAAAATAGATCATGGATGATGATGGTTGCCCAGTACCACAGGATGCTGGAGACGTTGTTGGGATGCTTTCTGTAGCCGCTGGTGGATCTCTTCATCACGGAGTCATAGATGAGTCCCGGGTCAGGCAACGCGCCAGGAGGCATGATGGTCGCCCGGACAGAGCGCGCGTACGTCGTCCCTGCTGCCCCCATCTGCGGGTACAATGGGTTGTTGTAGGATCCATCTGCACTGCGGTACATGTGCTTCTCTCCGATGAAGTTGAGAACAGGATGGTCAAGGCTGTCCCACAATTCTCCGATCAATCGGTCGGTCAGCAGAACTCGGCTCCGAGATGTTGTCGGAAGGCCTGCCACGAGTTGAATGACGCGCTCCATGAGCATGGGGTGGTCATCTATAGGCTCGTTGCCCTTCAATTTGCTCTTGATCAGCTCGATCACAGTTTTGATGTCTGGGAACCGTGTCAGCATGAGTGAAGAAGATGCTAGAGAGGCTGCTCGGCATACCTTTCCAGCCAATGTATCTCAGATCCATCTTGAAGCCCGTCTGGGCCCTCCTGGCGCTGGCCGTACCAGTGCCGTTTTGGGTCGGCAGTGGCCGGCGCGGCGAATGTATGAGCTGAGCAAACTGATTGAAGGCATTCGTGATGCCTGCTCGGTCGGCGCTAGGAGGCGCATGAGGAGCTGCCGTCGCCAGAGGTGCAGCGGCCTCTGACGAAGATGGAGCGGTGGTCTTGGTTGCATTCTTTGAACTCCATGAAGTGCTGTGAGTATCAGAACGCAAGGCATGCGCCCCGTTCACGCCGTTCGTCCCGTGGACTCCATTGGTGTTGAGCGCACCATTGGTCCCATTCGTAGAGTGCACCATGTTAACGTTCGACGTGGGAGTGGCGTCTCTTGACTTGACTTGAAACGACCTTGAGAGGAAGCTACATAGAGTGTTTCCAAAAGCACGAGAAGTTCAGGACCTCCACAGAGTGCATCGCATACGTTTCTCCCGAACAATGCAGAGACCGCAGGTGCACCATAAGCCGGACTTGTAGTGGATTGCACAACAGGTGTATGCCGAGGTTTGTGTTCGCGGGAGTCCGCACCAGAGCGAAGCGAGGTGACGGAAACATGGTCAAGAGTCAGAACGTCACTAACTGCACATACAGAGCTCGAGATTGGCATCCCCGCTCCGTGTAGCCGTGGCTCGGTCAAACAGAGGGTGGAAGCTGAATACGGCAATCAACATTCGACGCGTGCAGCCAGTGCTCGTGTTCCCAAACTTTGCCAGCTCAATTATTGGTGTTTCAAGGTGACGATCGAGATCGCGAGATGTTACCAATACAGAAAGATCTTCGCCGTCCTAAGAGCTTCACGGTTGTGATGGGCTTGCAGAGTCGAATCACGCCGGCACCTCTTGGCTGGCTGAAAGACGGCACGCAGCCAACCACTGGGCTTTGATGAAGCCATGCGCTACTTACCTGCGATGTCTTTTTGTGGAGAAAAGTGAGGCCATCTCCAATTTGGTTCCGCCCGAGCGGCATGGCGCGGGAATGGCGGTGGCCCGCGTGAGACAGATGGTGTAATTGGCGTGATTAGAGGAGATGCACGAGGCCCGAAAGGTTGCTGATTTCAAAAGCCCTGGGAGGTGCATCGGGTTAGCACTGAATTGCCATTGTCTAATGATATCTCGATCTCAGATGCAGCGCTGATTTGCCCATCTTGCCGACGCTCTGTATGGCATCGAGGGCGTCAGCACGAGGAATGGCCGACCTGTGTCATGTGACTGTAATACCTAAGTACGCCTGATAATTTCGATATACTAAATGTGAGGAGTTTGAATGTGACAAGACCAACATTGTGAGACCATCGACATCCAATGGACTAGCTGTAGAGTCCTTCATCGAGTTGACTGTGCGATGAAACTGTTTCACTGCTGGTCCGAGACATGCATGTGATTTGGCTTTTCGGCTCTTTCCTGAGCCAAGATCTGAGACAATCGTTCAGCCGCTCGGGAGGTGTCTTGGTGCTTGAATTTGTGTCCGGTCTGCCGGCGTAAAGGGCCAGTGTCAATCGCCAGAGCTTCGTGGCGACCGGCGCCAGCCAGAGATAAGAGGGGGCGGCGGTAGCTCGATGTTGATCTGGTCCGTAAGGCGTCGGAAGATGTAGCCACGGCGGTCAGATGACATCGCTGACCGGAGAGTCTTTTGTACACCATAGCATGTGTTCGCGAGAACGTAGTACATCAGTACACCCACCTCTGCGAATACCCGCTGAATTCGATGCCAGCCAACTAGTCATCGCGAAAATAACACAGGCCTCCATTGGGCGTCGACCAGCGTAATGGACGCAGCCACTGACCATGTGGGGCACAGAGACGAGCGGCAGAGGGGGGTGGGAAGGCAGAACGGCCATGTTATACCGGACGCACACGAGGGCGTCCCTCGTCTCGACGTTCCCGAGCATGACTTCCTATCTGTTCGCGAGCCCAGCAGAGCACGTAGCGCAGCATCCACAATGGACTTCGCACCCATGGGCTCCACGACCGGTGGCGGCGGCCTTCAACGCAAGAGCCGCACACCTCGAAAGCTTATCTTGTGTTTCGACGGCACTGGAAACAAGTTTCATGGTGATGACAGCGACTCGAACATCCTGAAAATCTTTAGGATGCTTGATCGTACCGCGAGTGATCAGTGTCAGTCCGCAACATTCTAACCTCGACGTTCATCTGAAGACTAATCAAGGCAACAGACCACTATTACCAACGTGAGCGATCACTTGAACCATCTGCACACCACCCACGGTGACTGACATCCCTTGTTTTCTCCACAAACAGCTGGCATAGGCACATATGTAGTGTCCAACTCACTCAGTCACACATCCCACCGCGCGCGGCTGAAGTCATGGTTTCTGAAAGCCAAAGACAGCGCGGTGGGGTCGTCCTTCGACCAGCATGTAGTCGGCGGCTATCGTTTCCTGATGCGCTTCTACAGCCCGGGCGATGAGATCTACATCTTCGGCTTCTCACGAGGCGCATACATCGCTCGCTTCCTGGCAGAGATGCTTGACTATGTCGGGCTGCTGTCACACGGAAACGAGGAGATGGTTGCATTCGCGTGGAAGGCCTTCAGCCAGTGGCAGTGTCGTCGGTCTGCACAAGGCGATGACAAGGAGGCGCAGAAGAAGAAGATAGAGATGTATGACTTTATGAAGGGCTTCCGTGAGACGTTCAGCAGGCCGGTGAGACGGATTCGATTTCTGGGCCTGTTCGATACTGTCAACAGCGTGCCGAGATTCGAAACCGCCTGGATGGAGCGGAGCAAATTTCCCTACACCGCGAGGAGTTCAGCCAAAGTCATCCGACACGCCGTCAGCATCGATGAGCGCCGTGCCAAGTTCCGCCAGGATTTGATGTACCAGAGTGCTGTCAAAGCAAAGAAACACCACCGTGAGCACCATCATCACCACCACGACCACCACCACGCTCATCACCATCCCGTTGGCAGCATGGTGCACGATATGCACGAAAAATACCGTCGTCGCTCCTCCGCAACCGTGGCACCAGATGCGCCAGGTCGACTACCTGAGACGGGGGACCGGGGACGCAGGCCCTCGCAGATGGGTAATCTGAAGGTTCCCATTGAACAGGAAGAGCAGCGCGGACAGCCGGCTCCGTTCCGCGGCCATTCTCGCTCGAAGTCCCGAGCTACCCATCACACTCTGGAGACGGCGTCTGGCCATTCCCAAGCTGGGCCCCTGGATGATGATGACGACGATCTCGAGTCAGAGGACGAGACAGAACAGGACATCGACGAGGTCTGGTTTGCAGGCTGTCATGGCGACATCGGCGGCGGCTGGGGGATACAACCTGGCACGAAGAGCACCAGCCACGTGCCGTTGGTCTGGATGGTCCGTGAAGCCATGAAAGCCGGCCTCTCCTTCGACACAGAGAAACTTATCGCCTTAGGTTGTTACAAAGCCGTGAATGAGCACGCGTCCAAGGATGACGAAGGTCGTGCTGTCCCTGATATTCATATCGATGCTGCCAGCCCACCCGAGTCGCCACGCGGCGAGAGGGGGCCCAAGGACGACGGCATTGATAGCAGCACTGCTGGCGCGGAGGAAGTCCAGCACTCTGCGTTCCACGAAATGATGCACCAAGCCCACGTGGCCTTGATTCATGATTCTCTGAATTTCAAAAGCGGACTGGGATTCTTTCCAGTGCTGAGTTGGAAGATTATGGAGTACATGCCCTTCCGACGGATGGATCTTCGGCCAGACGGCACGTGGAAACCAATTCGGTGGCCACTGCCATGCGGCGAGGTCAGAGACATACCCGACAATGCAAGGGTGCATGGGAGCGTGATCCGTCGGATGAACCGAGACAAGACGTATCGGCCTGGAAACCTCATCGTCGGTGGTGGAGGCAGGGGCATGCGACAAGCCCCAGAGTCGTACGGCATAGGAGACTGGGAATGCGTGGAGAACAAGGGCGATCCGGTAACCGAGATTTGGAAGAAGCGAAGCTAGTTGAACAGAACTGCGTGAGGTGGGAGATAGCAGTGGAGCAGTAATTCATACACATTCCTTTCGCGCCCAACGAAAAGCGCCTCTTCACAGCACTTGCTCCCGCATGGCTGTGTGCGTCGAGCCTCGAGGCTCCTGCCATCATCAAGACCGCCTTGTTGAAGATCGTCTGAGACCAGAAGAAACCACGCTCAGAGGCTGCTTGTATCACCATGAAGTGTCCCAACCACTTGAAATGTCCACGTCTTCTTTAGAAGCACGGACCCAACGTTCCAAAAATGCTCGAGCTGCTCGCATGGCACAATATGTTACTGTGGCAGATCAAGCCGTGGATCAGACCTGTACTTTTGCCCTTTATAACTGGGGCACGGTGTGTTCTTCGGCGGCCTCACAGGTAAAGTCGAGCCATTCAATATCATCTAGGATGGGTTCATACAGTTGTGCCTCACCGTCAAGTGGCATGCTCGGGTGGCTCCAACTCGAAGATGGGTGGTCCGGTATTCCCTGGCTCTTTGGCGTTATTCTCAAACCGAATGTATAAGCCTACTTCATCTGCGCGGCGGTCGAGGGCCCGGAGGCGGCGGAGGGTTTGTTGGTGTGCCACGGATCTGGTTCTTGATCTCCTCGGTGAAGTACTTCAGGAAGCCGTTGCCGTTCGATTCGGGGAGTTCTGGGTTGGAAGATCCGTCAATATTTCTGTGCGAATCCCGTTGACGATATGATCTGTATGGACTTACCTGTTGCTTCGCCAGGTCTTAGAGGCTCGTGGGGATCGCGGCCATGTTGGTGGTCCTGGACTTTCCGGTGAATGCGGCGGACCATGTGGTGGAAACGAGGACTGCGTAAGATCTGCGCGGGGTACGTCAGACGTTGAAATATCAGAGATAAAACATTCAAGACATACCTGAGCGACAATATAGTTCTAAGAGGTGATGAATGTAGTCAGCCATCTGCTCCACGTCGGCGGCTTGCACGATGTCGAATGCTCAGGTGTAGTGTCTGGTCGGATGGTACATACCTCGCAGACAAGCAGCGCGCGGATCGCTGAATTTATCCAAAACGCCATGCTGAAGGGGAGGACTAGGTAAGGAGAGAAGGAGTACTCGCTTTGTGAAAGAATGCAGTTGAGAGTGGACGAGGGGGCGAACTTCAGTCGGGCCCGGGGCGCGTCGACGAACGTGGTTGCATCACCACCCGCGGACAACCTGTACGATACGTCGAGCCCTAACCCTGCACGCGGGATGCCAGTTCCATCGAAACCCTTGGCCCTTTCTCCTCTCTTTACATCTCCTCCTGTTGACCTCCCCTTCCCGATATTTTTGTTTGTATATCCATCCACCCACCCTTCGAGAATTTTCGTTTCTGAGTCTTGAAGGTCTCTTCTGGTTCACTTAATTCGTTGCCCTGGAAGAAATGCCGCCCCCCCCCCCCCAACACCCAAAACGCTCGCAGGCCTCTGGAAGGGTGGACATGTCTGAACTGATGTCGGAGGACCCCACGACCGAGGAGGACGGCGAGAGATTTCAGGCCGAACTCGTCCACATGTCAGAAGAAACCTCTCGAACTCCTGCATCCCACGCCGCTGGGCTGGCCTTACCTAGATAGACTTTGGAGTACGGCCGTATGCTGCTTCACTTATCTGGGCGCACTTCAATATCAGTTCAACTAGTTCTCCAAGACCAGAGACCTGGGAAACGAGCCACAGCCGGATCGTGGGATGTGAGAACTGTTGGCTGCCGTGTGGATGAGGCAGATCATGGATCTCCGTTCGGCATCTCAACGCTCGGTGCTAATGATGAACTCCAAAATGTACAAGACTCTATTTGGAACATCTAGACCACCATATGAATTTTATTGAGAAGAACACGTGAACATGGTAATTTGTGATGTTTTCTGCAGCTGCAGGACGATGCGAGGGCGCAGCTCTTCAATGTCGCATCGCCCCCACTGACGGATCTGACCCGGTGGTTTTTTCGTCCACTCTTCCAGGGACAAGGCGACGGGAAGGATCGAGGCTTTTCCACATTCAGACTGGTTGTTCATTCGGACGTGTTCTCGTTCGAGCGTTGGCTCTCCTGACATACCTGGGGTCAACCTGGAAGACACAACGTTGCGGGTCATGCGTTGCTCAGCTTACAAGCTCATCCAAGCTCGTCCGGGCATCCGCAACGTCTACGTCCGCAACACGCTCTGGTCCCCAAGGTCACCGATGCGATACTATCACCAGCCAAGATCGGTGCTCCAAGAGCAATCGTCGCCTTGAACTTGAAAAGCGCAACATGACACAAATTCTCTACTTGATCACCTGCTCTGTAAGCTTGACGGCGGCAGTAAGTTTCATCCAGGTCCTGGCATAGCATCTGCTCTAAGACGTGATCTGATCAACTACAGTATATCAGCTGTCTGTTGGTGTATAACCTCTGGCTCCATCCACTCTCAAAATACCCAGGGCCACTCCTCTGGCGTGCCACTCGGCTTCCTTTTCTTGCGTCTTTCGTCCAGGGACGACTACCGCACGACATCAAGAAGCTGCATGAACAATACGGCGACATTGTCCGCTTAGCCCCAGATGAGCTCTCGTTCATTGACCCCGCCGCCTGGAGAGACATCTACCCAAAGAACTTCCTGCGCCCTTGCGAGTATAAGGATCAGCCACCGGGGAAGACTGCATCGAACCTGATTGCATGCACCGAGGAGGAGCACGCTCGTTTCCGGACGATTCTGGCACCGGCCTTTTCAGAACGATACACGGCAGCACAGGAACCATTTGTGCGCTCTTACGTCGACAAGTTGCTTTCGAAGCTGAACGAACGTATCGAGAGCTCACCGAGCCGTGGGTCGACTGATGTAGACGCCGTCGAGTGGATCAATTACGTAGCATTCGACATCATCGGAGACCTGGTCTGGGGTTCTTCGTTCGGCTGTCTGGACGGTCTGACAACTCATCCCTGGATCCAGATCGTCAGTCACTTCAAGGCCGCCACGATAGTCATATCTGCCAAGTTCTACCCATGGCTGTACGCCACGCTCATGGCCATCACGCCGTCTTCTGCACTGAACGAGGTGATGGAGATGTGGCGCATCACCGAGGAAAAGGTTCGCGAGCGGATTGCCACTGGCTCGAACCGGCCCGACATTGTCGGCCACCTCCTGGAGTCCGAGAAGGACCCTACGTCCGAGTCTATGAGCCGCGAAGAAATGGAGGTCAACGCCATGATGGTGGTGGCTGCAGGCAGCGAATCGGTCACAACTGTGTTGACTGGACTACTCAACTACCTTCTACGCAACCCGGACGACCTTGCCTCAGTCACAGCCGAGATCCGCACAGCGTTCAGTTCCGCAGACAAGATCGCAGGGCCCAAGCTGAAGCAGCTTCCCCTTCTCAACGCGACGTTGAACGAGGCTATGAGACTTTGCCCAACTATCCCCGACGCCATGCGCCGCAATGTTCCTGCTGGGGGAGGCACTGTGGCTGGTGAGATTCTCCCCGCAGGCACAGTGGTCTCCGTCCCGCCATGGGCCACCTACAGGGCCGGGCGTAACTTTGTCGAGCCGGAACGCTTCATGCCTGCGCGGTGGCTCGGCGGCGCGAAGAGCAGCCTGCGAGACGACAAGGCCGCATTCAACCCTTTCTCTCTGGGCCCACACAACTGTCC
This sequence comes from Dendrostoma leiphaemia, assembly GCA_026120015.1. NCBI lineage: Eukaryota > Fungi > Ascomycota > Sordariomycetes > Diaporthales > Erythrogloeaceae > Dendrostoma > Dendrostoma leiphaemia. The sequence goes on from JALRMF010000195.1 coordinate 60,013, forward strand.
TGGGCAGAACCTGGCCTGGCTTGAGCTACGGTTGATCCTGGCGAAACTGTTGTGGACCTTTGATGTGTCTGTGCCGCCGGGAATCGACCTGCCGGTGTGGGAAAAGCAGGGCATCTGGTGGTTCTGGGACAAGGAACCTACCATTATCCGTCTCACCCGCAGGAGCTGATGCGGGCTCGACAATTACGCCCTCGACATAAGTACTCTAGGGGCCTTTCGTCGATAGGTGCTCATTGGCTGAATGCGTGGCGCCGGAATTCACGGCGATGCGGAAGGGAGGCAAAGCCTCGTAGAGGAACAAAAAGTGGTCCAATGAGCGCAGCCTGGGCGGGTAAGCCGTCGCATGGAAACGATACTTACCAACCGATGAGCGCAACGCTAGCCAGATTTCCGGCCAAACCCCCTTCTCCCTTACCAAGCTTGGACGGACCGTCAGCCCCCTGAGCACACGCTCCCAAGTTCTAAGTGGCATACCTGACATGTGCCTGCATAAGCCGCTCGACAACATCGATCTGATCTTTCTGTAGTGTTTACCAATTTCACTCATCAAGTTCATCACCTCCCCTTCATTCCAGTGATTCTCACAGATTGTTCGGAAGCGGTTGTCATAATGAGCCTCAAGCCAATCAAACTATACTGTAGGAGTGAAGTATGATGGGCTTCTAAGCTCGTATTGAGGGCAACATCGTCGCTAACACCTTCACAGACCAGGTTCCTAATCCCTCCAAAGTTCTCATTATACTTGAAGAACTCAATCTACCCTACGAGTCGACCTGGGTCGAACTTGATGGCCTCAAGCAGGAGCCGTACATTGATATCAACCCAAATGGCCGTGTTCCTGCTATTGTGGACCCGAACCATAACATCACGCTCTGGGAGTCTGGCGCGATCGTCCAGGTGAGCCCCACCACGTCGTGGACAAGGGAGATTGGAGAACAATACTTGCCCTGCCGGACCAGCCTCATTCTTCCCACTAGTACTCGATCGATACTTACGACAAGGACAACAATATCTCATACAGCAGCTTCCCGGAGAAGTACCTGACTCAGCAGTGGTCCTACTATCAAGCCTCGGGCCAAGGTCCTTACTTTGGTCAATCTGCATGGTGAGCCCACCCCATGCATGTCTCTGTACAGCACACAAGGGCTCTGGATTGATGTCCCATCGTTCCCGCCCAGATTCAACCTCTTCCACGAAAAGGTCTACGGCGAGGCCCCGGAGTCCGCCAAGGTTCGCTACGGCGCCGAGGTCAAGCGCGTGGCCGGCGTCCTCGACGGCGTGCTGGCCCAGTCGGAGTGGCTCGTGGGCGGCAAGTGCACCTATGCCGATCTGGCCTTCACCATGTGGAACGCGCAGGTCGCCTTCTTCATGGGCAGCCGCACTGGCGAGCACGCGTGGGACCCTGACGAGTTCCCGCATTTCACCAGGTGGCAGAATGCTTGCTTGAGCCGCGACAGTGCCAAGAAGGTCCTGAGTGTTCTGAACGACCAGGAGGTCAAGAGCAGCTGGACTCTCTCTTCCGGTTCGTAAAAGCAGCAGACGTTCTGTAGTGTGATAACTTGAGCTGTCGACGTGGTAACATTGGCCTTGACTTTATGGAAGTTGTTTAAACAGCCATTCATCATGGTATTCTCATACAAGCTCATTTTCATTTCTGTCCAAGCTGGTATTCTGCCGCAGGCGAAAGGTCGGCGGAGACGTCAAGCCGCTGTCCTGTTTGCCCCTTTTTCCAAACCACTTCAGCCCGGTCACCTCGTCACTCGAATGCGACTCACTTGTCGGCGAGGGCAGCATGGCCGGCCCGGGGGGTACATTTGCGGCGGCCTCGCCTTTCCTCACGGAATTAAACAAGAAGTCGTACATGAAGCTGGTCTCCAGCTCCCTGGGCCTGCGGTCATCCGTCCAGTATCTCTCCTCACTAAGGTCCTTCGACAAGTGCTTGCGGAAATAACGATCCTGCCAAACCCACCAAGCACGCCAGAGGACAAGGATTAGGATCGTCAAAGGAATCGTGACAGCCCAGTACCACCAGAAGTCGAAACCGACCACGGGGTCCTTATCTCCGTCGTCATCATCACTGCCCGGCCAGTTGAAGATGCCCATGCCGAAAAGAGAAGACATGAATTCTCCTGGCAGGAAAACTGCCGTAATCACAGCTAGTGCCTTCATGCTTGAAGAATCTCTCGAAGATGAAACAGCCATTCTTGCATTGAGGGAGTTGTCTTCCTGTGCCATTTTACTGTAGATCTGCAGTTCCTCAGCGTTAGGGCTTGAGCGAAACTGACAGCAGAGGGATTGGCACTTACGATATCGACGAGAGCTTTGCAGCGCATCTCCAGGATGGTCCTGTCAGTCTTGAGAGACTGGCACAGCTGCAGAAGACCCTCGAGGTACTGCCTGATCTCATGCCAGTGGCCAGCAAGAGGGTCATCGACAATCCTGGCTCGCAGCAGCCCCGTGCCGACCTTGCCTCTCGCCGACAACGGCTGCGGAAAGGCCGAGCTGCTCGGCGTCGCAGCGTCGGACACCTGCCGCACGTCGTCCAGCTCGTCCCCAGCAGTCAGGAGTATCTGTATCGCCCTCTCGAACCACTCCAGCGTGTTCAGCAGCCGGATCGACCTCTTCAGGACGTCGTGCGCATTCTTCATCAGCTCTGTGGATTTCTTGAAGACCGGCTGCTGCTGCTGCTGCTGCCCACCTCCGCCTCCCTTGTGGCTGCGGCCGGTGCTACCGTTCCGGCTGTGCCCACTGCCTCGGCGCCGAGCGGGCGTGATGGGGGGCGTCACGACGCCCATTTCTCGCTGCCGTGCTTGCTCGTCGATGGCATCAAACCCGGCCATGTTACTCACATCGCGCTCGACGGCGATGACCTCGCTGTGGTTCTCAGCGACGGCCTTTTCGGTCCTCGCAAACTGCACCTGTAGTAACATGACGGGGACGACGAGCGGATGGGCCCAATGAGATCTGCACGCCTGCATCCGAACGTCGTACTGTTCTAGGTCGTCTTGTCTGTGCTGCTGAGGGTCAAAGGACTCGCGGATCAGAGTCGTGGTCGTGCGATCCGCTACTCTGTACGTCATGGACAAAAAGTCGTAGGGGGCACGCGGGTCCGTTGGAAAGGACACGATGATGCTGAGTTTCTCATGGTGACGGTCCCAAAACATGGATTCGACGGCCCTGCGTCGGACGTATTGCAGCGTCGCCGGGTGCAGATTCATGGCGGCGTAGTCTTGGACGGTGAGATGCAGTCCATCGAGGTCGAGGTCCTCACTGGACTTAATGTCGGGCCGTCGGTGGCATATCACTTGTCGTACTCGGCCCTGGAGGAGGTGTGCTGACCTCGACTTGTCACTCCAGCTGCCGTTTACGTCGACGGCATGCTCATGTCTGACTGCCTGGTGGAACAGCTCGTCTCCCTTGCCATCCTCCGAGAGGACGTGCTGCGGGATGTGCTTGAGAAAAGGGCGGTCGTGGTCCGTCTCGCTAGACTGGATGGTGCTCGCATAGTCTGCATCCTTGGCGAATACAGCGTACTCTTGAAACTTGAGATGTGAAGCTCCCTCGTGGAGTAGGATGTCGTCCTGGAGGGCGGTTGTATCGTGGATAAACAGGTCGGATCGGTGAAGGTCCTCCATAGCGGGCATTCGACACCGCTGTCCCTCCTCCTCGCACTGACCGCTCATTCGCAAGGGTAGGGTCGCCCCGCCCGCGCTCAGTTTCTCCGGCTGTCAGTGACGGGACGTGGCTGGGTTGTCTTGGCGCCCGGAGAGGCTATCATCGAGTTTCGTCTCACGGCGCTGTCTCAGCTCGTTGGGTTGACGTGGAGATGACTGTCGTCGACGTCGACATAATTGCTGAGACAGCTGGGAGGCTTTGGCGGACTCACAAGCGACAACGACGGGTTACAACTGATCTGAGGCTCCACTGACTCGCCTATCGCGGAGTGGTGGAGCAATGTGCTCAGCTGTCAGCGATCGCCGCAGGCCTGCATCGTCCCCCGGATCCACCTACAACCCGCTGATGAGGTGGACATGCAGGTGTTCTAGACTCGGAGCCGGAATTCCGCGTTGCCCTGTATGTGATAGGCACAGAGGACGAGCCGACGACATTGGAAGAAATTGAGGATGAATATATAGGTATCGGTCGTGTCCATCGATGCAGTTTTTCGAAATTACCTACTTGTGTGCACCCCTTGAGTATCAACATGCCTGAAAATAAGTGCCGGAAAGATGACCACACATAAAAACCTTTCATAGACACTTTTGACGCGACTCATTCAGTGCATGTCCCCAGGCTCGTGATACTTATGAATGATAGAACTTTCGGTATGATGGCGGAGACAATATAAGCGAACGGCTCCAGATACCAAGTCGCATACCTAGGTAGAGCTGCGTTGAGCGCAGAAGCCCAATCTGCCTCAAAGCAAGGCATCAGCTATGTGCCACGCCATTACCCCCCCCGCCCCCCATGTGGGTCCATCCATGGATTGAGGCAGTCGACCGAAATTTATAGTCGTCTACTATGGTCGCCTAGGCCCCAGAGTCCCGCATCTCGGTGCATCACATCGAGATGATTCGCCGCCAACTGTCAATCCCTTCTGGTGATCTCGAGCAGGCCAGTAGTTGCCCTGCAAGTCCCTGCGAAAATAGTCTGGCCACCAGCTGAATGATGTCTCCGCGACGGTATCCTTTCCGCCTTTAGTTGCTTTCCAGCAACGGCCTTCAAGCGAACTAAAGTGTAGGATACATGCCGTACTTCTTGCGGGCACCCGGCTTGTTAAAATGCCTCGAGGTACTGCGAGCGCTAGCCAGCTCAGCGGCTTGACGAAAACGCCATTGGCCGGCTGCACTATACTGACTCGGCCAAACGCGTTGCCAATACAGAGGTGGACAAAAGGATATCTCGATAGTCTTTCTATTACCAGGGACACCTTTGTCGAACGCGGGGCACTTACTCGAGATCCGTCCTGTCATGAGATTGAGGTCTCAGCCGACGTCTCTTTCTGCATGGGAGGTATTCTTGCTCTTCGAGTTGGTCAATGAGTCTAGACACGGGTTACGCAGGTCTGAGTCCCGGACTTTCGGGTTGGCCAGAAAGTCCTTCAGGCTTGCTGCTAGACGCGTGGTGACGCGGACCTGGTATTATACCTAGGTGATGGGTGAGGGATAAAGTGTGTGTCATATTTTTAAGAACAACTGGCTTGAGTGGCTAGCGGTAATCTAACATGCAGACTTTTACATCCAAGTGACATTCCCTGATACTTCTTTCCATGGGGAACAAAGACTGCTAACGGCTGGAATGATTCCTCCTTTTTCTTGCTCCAAAGAATTCTATGTCCTTAGGTAGGTATATACGGTCTTTCCCAGTCCCATTTGGCACTATTAATTCCATGCAACTAGCATATTGTTGTTCAGCATGCGTTCAAGCAATGGGTTGCTTCTCCCCAACATCAACCTCAAAATCCACGTCCACGCCTGATCCTGAATCTGAGAACATCACCTTCCACTTCCTCCCGGCGTCTCGAGGCACCATCTCCACGGGAATGTCTTGATCGGGTATTGGAAAGGCCGCCGCCATCGGAGACTTGTTCCAGGTGGGCTGCGCCCAGCGGCCCGCCACAGGCCTGATATCGAAGCGAAGCACCAAGAGGGCCGCAAAGGCCAAGATCTCGGCGGTGGCGAGGTGGCGCCCGGGACACAAGACGTGGCCGCCGCCCCAGACGCGGAACGCCGTCCTGCTGGGCCTCGCGCGCCGCCCCGGCGCGCCCGGCACGAAGCGGAGGTGGTCAAACCCGCCCGCGTCCGGGCCCCACGCCGCGGCCGACGTGTGCTGCACCTTGGTCGGCATCATGACCAGGCCGCCCTTCCTGAGCGCGTAGCCCGCGACCTCGGCGTCCTCGAGCAGCAGCCGCGCCGAGACCCCGACGCCGCGGTGGCGCATCGTCTCCTGGAAGGTGCTGAGAAGGACGGGGCACGCCGTGCGCACGCGCGCCAGGTCGACGGTGGCGGCGGTGCCGTCCGGGGCCGCGGCGACCACGAGCGCCTCGACCTCGCGCCGCACGTCGGCCAGCACCTGTGGGTCCGAGAAGATGTGGAATAGCGTCCACCACGTGCAGGGTGTCGTGCTCGACAGCACCGCGATCGTGCCGCTCATCTCGCACCGGCCGATGTCCTCGATGCTCATCCCGAGGCGTAGGAGGTGCTCGACGCGCCCACGCGTAAGGCTTGAGGCCTTCTTCCAGCCGCCGCGGCACATATAGTCTATCATTGCGGCAGCTAGGATCTCGCGGGCGTGGAAATAGCCGCGTGCAAACAGCTTAGGAAATGGGGAGATCATGATTTGGATGAAACCGGGCTCGAAATTCCTGTGAAACGCCCGTGGTTAATTTCGCGGTATACCTTCTGTATGCATATTTCTCTCTCTCTCGCTCTCTCTCCCTCCACACATGTCTCGCTTTTGAGGATACTCGGTGCAGTCTATGCTATTTCCACGGACTTACCAAAATGCATCTGCGACACGAGCATCTCGGTACGGATTCTCCGGCCCATACACTGCATCCGAGGTGGCTGCGTGTAAAGTCTTGCGAACCCACTCGTAGAAACCGACCACTTTGTCGTCCTGCGCGCTGAGACGCTCGAGGCGAGCAGCGAGGACTTCGGCAGCCTTTCGACCCATCGCATTGAGCTCCTCCCCCGGCGCCGTGGCCTTCGCCATGAGCAAGGTTGTGCTGATGGTCAGGCCCTTCTCCGTCTTCGAGTCCGCAAGGATGAGGTCCATGGCCTCCTTGCTCACGCCGTTCGCCCTGGTGGTCCCACCAGCGATGGCTGCGAAGCTGATGTCTCGCCATTGCTTCGACACCGCCGGGATAAGCTCCGTCGCGTTGACCACGTAGATTCGCGTGAAGGGAAAACGGAGCGTGTAGAAGGGCAGCCCGTAATTGTCCCTATGGCCTCGGTGAGAGAGTTGCTTGGAAGACACCCGGTAACGTTCGCCAGCGGGAATCGCAGGGTCTTACCTCAGACGCGGGTAGAACTTTTCTTTATCTTGCATCATGCGAAGCACGGGACCGAGGAAGGGGACTCCCACATTAAGAACCGGGGGCTCCTTGGCATCTTGAGTGGCGTAGACGAGTAGCCGAAGGAAGACATAGACAATAACACAGGCCACGAAACTAGGCACGATCAAAGATGCCATATTGCATAGGTAGTTTTCCGCGACGTTGGGCAGTCAATCAATCTGGAGTATCAGCTTCAGAAGAGCTGAATTTAACTTTTTCCCCAGCTGTCTTCCGCCAAGTATCCCGGACGTGAAATCTTGATCGGTATAGTGGGTTCTCATGCGATACCTAATACTATTCTCTGATAACGTGGCATCCTCGGCTCGGTCGCAAGCTGAGTGCTGTGCTGGTACGCTGCCAGGGATGGCAGGTGGATTCCATACCTGTATATCGCCATCACCCCGGAGTTTGGGGTCAGGCAGAATGTCACAATGCAGGCTTCGTATTCAAAGTTTCATAAGCTAGCTGATAGTAGTAACGAGTCCCGCGAGCAGCCTGGTCCACTTGGACACTGCACAAAATTATGCAATGGCAAACAAAAGGAGCCTCAATTCATACCCATACTTTTCATTCGTCCACCCAATTACCTACGCTCCACCAGCCTGCACGCAAAATTCAAAATTCCTTTGCTCTTTGCATTGTTTATACCAGATATAGATAATTAGGTGTCAGAGGTGATGATAAGTGAGACCATGGTACATGAACTCCGTGATGAGGAGGCTTTGGGGGCCCACAGTGCCTGGGCTTTATGTACTTTGAGGTGAGGCCTGTAATATTGAGCATTTGCAACATCTAGGACTGCGAAGACCGGAAGGAAACTACCCCGGTTGTCAGACAGGTGTAGTGAGAGACTTAGCCAATGCTCGTCGTCGTCGGCGTCGTCGTTACCACAAACACCACAAGAACGGCCGCATACGCAGCAGTGGCGCTGAATACCGTATTCATTCCGATCGTGCTACCGTCCACAAAGGAGGGGCCAACCGAAATGATCAGCCTAAATCCGACCACGAATGCCGTGGCTGTGATCAACGTTGTGTAGAGGTCGTTTCGCAAGACCATCAGCCACATGGATCCAACAAGAAAAGCGCTGCCAAAACAAGCCATACCCAGGCCTCTGAAAAAGCATTTGGATCCTCTGCTCCGTTGCAATCTGTCCACGGGTATCATCGTCGTCATACAGCGGTTGGGGAAAGTCGATGCTTGTCCACTGGCCCTTTGTGACTCGGTCGGGTAACGATATGTTTTGGAGCTCCAGCTCCAGGAATTCGCCCCCAAACTGGCTCGCGATGGTAAAGACGAACGGATCGCGCGGCCCTCGGTGAGCGCACGCGTGAATATAGTCGTAATCGCGCTGTGCTGTGACTTTTTCATTTATAGACTTTGTTAAATGCTTGGGTTCGTCGTAGAGGTGAGAGCTTCCCCTTCTTGCAAGTTCACAGTTTAGTTGGGTAAGGCTGGTCTTGCTCACTATACTCTTTCAACAGACATTGCCAGTCACCTGGCTCCTCACGCTTAAAGTGCATGGCCATGCCGGGATCTCGCGATGTAGAGACATTTTATGGCTCTATGCAGGTCTACACATAGGGACCGACGGACAGGGACAAAGTCTTATTTGTTCACGGAGATGCCACCCCTTGCTTGGTCTTCTCCAAGATTGCGCAGGGACTTATGGATACTGGCTACCAAATGATGCTGCTCGGTCAGTAACTTTTACGGACGGAGACATAAGCCTCGTGAAATTCACATCTAAGATAAGACATTGATACTACCCTACTGTCACAGCACAACTAAGCAGACTATAGGTTTATAAAAATAACTTATTATTGCATAAAGAGAAAAGAGAAAAAGACTAGCTAAAGCAGCGCTGGCGGTTTGCCAGCTTTTATAATTATTATATAAAGTGGGTTTTATAGTTTACTTAGTATTATAATAGTATTCTCTCCTTTAAACTATATTTGTTTTTAAATGTAGTATAAAAGCAGTAATACTATAAAGTAATTGCAGTGCAAGGCTGCTTTGTAGGCATTGCGCTAGTGTATAACTAACAGCGCAACTGCGTTAGTTTTAAAGTAGATTAGGCATAGTGGCTGCTTTGATAAGAGTAAACAATACTATGCGGCTTTGCTTTTACAATTATGTTTTTTTTTTTCTTTATGCAATAATATTGCTTTGCCTTTTTTTTATTGCAATTAATATATTATTGCTTATAAAGTTATATATATAATTAATTTCTAACTAATTTTGTCTTTTTATTATAGTTTTGCCTTTTTTCTGCTATAGATATAGCTTTATATTAGTTTTTTTTTATTGGTTTTTTTGCTGCTTTTAATGCATAGCATTAATTTTGCTACTATTATCTTTATATTATATTAGTAGTATAAAAGCAAAAGGGTAGCAAGTAGTTAGTTATAAGCTATATTGCTATATTTAGCAAAAGTATTTGTGCTTAGTATGCTTAGTAGCATAATAAGTATATTAAGGTAAATAGGGCAAATAAGTAGCGTATAGGTAGCGGTTTACTAACAAGGCGCAATATAAGTTTTTGCTAGTATAATGGGCAATGTTATTAACTTTATTAAGCTTATAAACTAGGCTTAGCGCGCGTTTTATTTCTTTAAGCATAAAGACAATTAAAAGCTTTGTTTTGCTAGCGTAAGGCTAGCAATTAGCAATTATATTGCCTATATAAAGTTAAAGCAATAGTAGGCTATTATAAATACTAGCTTTGCTTTAACTAAGGGTTTTTTATCTATAGTTAATATTTATTATTATTATTAGGGCTTGGCTATCTTAAAGAAGAAGTGTAACGTAAGTAAATTGCTAATAGTATATTGTTTTGTAATGCTAACCTTAGTGTAAACTGCGCCTTTTAATAACTTTATTGCTGGCTGCTGCTTTTTCGCTGCTATTATGGCTGGTTTTTGCTTATTTAGCAATTATATTATGCTTACTATTATTAAAGATTAAAAGTTTTAATTAATTATAAATATATAATAAGCTTATTATAAAGGCAAAGGGCTAATAAAATAGTAGCATAGGTTTATATAGTTAATAGTGACAAAGGCTTTGCTTAGTAGATTATAGTTAAGTGTGCTTTTTATTAGGCAATTTTGGCTTAGTGGTTCTTTGCGGCTAAGGGCATGGTTAATTTAAATTAAGAGTTTGATTTAAAGGATGATTTTAGCTTAGATAATAATAAAAAGTAGTAGGGTAAATATTAAATAAATAGCAGTTTTGTGTTGGAGGAAAAGCTAATAAATAAATAGTTAAGCTTATATATAATAAAGATAACTATAAAGACATTATTTAGGAAGAGATAAAGGCTTTCTCTGCCTCTACGCTATAAGCGTGCTAGTGTTTTGCTATCTTTTTAGCTTTGATAACTAAGGTAACTATATATATAAAAAGTGGTATAAGCTATAGCTTATAAGCATATAGGTATTAAATTCTATTATAGTTAGAAATAAGTTATTTGGTTAGGTTTTTGGTCTTTTTTTAATATTAGTTTGCATATGCTGTATGGTTATAGCTATAAATAAAAAATAATAGCAAAATAATAGCAGGCTCTGCTTATGCAATGTTAACTCTTTAGTTTTATATTGCTTTTATATTAGCTTTAATAATGTTTTACTGCGTTTGCCTGCGGTGTTAGTATTGTAAAGAAGGAAGTTCTAAGTTTAGCGGTGGCATTTATCATTTTGGTAGCCTTGGCTTAGATAGATAATCTCTATAGAATTTAGCAATCTTTAAATTGCAACTTTAAATATCTATAGCAGGCTGTTAACTGGGATAGTATAGGGGGGGTTATTTAATGCGATATTTAAGACTTGTAAAAGTATTATAAAAGTTAAGAATAGTGTTGAAATATTAAAACAATTTAGCTTTAGTATTATAGCTATTTATTACTACTTTGCCTTTAGCTCGCCGCTAATATAAGGCATTAGCCTCGTTTTAACTCAGCAAGCTTGGCTAGTTTTGATAAATAAATGATATAGGAAAAATAGAAAAGTATTAATAATGTTTAGGCAGCTGCATTGTTGCTGCTTTATAATATATCTTTATTATTAAAATAAAACCGATTTATTAATGCAAAAGCTTTTTTATTAGGTAGCTTAAATTTATATATTTTATGCTTACCTAGACTAAGTTTTTAATTTATAGTGTTTTAGCGTTTGAGCAGCGTTGGTTTGCCTAGTTTTTATATCTATTTTAAGTAGTAGTGAGAATAGCTTAAATATTTTTAATAACTTGTTTTAAATGGTTGGCTGCTATAAAAGTAAGTTAAAACTTTTTTTGCTAGGGTTTAGTTTTAGAGGTTTGCTGGAGAAAGAGTGGTTTAGTGCTTATTTAGGGGTTAAAGCTGTAATTTGCAAAAAAGAGAGAGATATAAGTTAATTTCAAAGCTTGGTTATTAAAAGCAAACTTAGCTAAAAAAAGCTAATTAACTTAATTATTTTAGTAAAAGGTATAATATCTTTAAAGGTATTGTTTTAAGTAAGCGTTAACTACTTTTATTTAGCTATTAGTTTAAGGGTAATAAGCTATAAAAGCATATAATATAATTTTTAAGCAGCGGCTAAGTTTTTATTAAAAGGTAGAAATAAATTATGCTTTTTAGTTAGAGATAATAGTAAAAGGGGTATTATAAAGGCAAAATATTTCTAAAACAAAGGCGTTAGCTAGGCTAGCTGCAGTAAAATTAGGAATAGAGATAAAGTATTGCATTTTAGAAAGCTTATTAATAATAATAAATATATTTTTATAAGTAAGTTTATTATAAGTATATAGCAAGAGAGGGCTAATATAATTTATAGATATATTTTGCTATAGCTAAAAAAATATAGGCAGGGGGTTTAAAAGGCTAGCTAGGGTATTGTAGGGATTTTTGGTAGACTTGCAAAGGTAGCAGCTTTAAATGAAAATGCTGGCGTTTTAAGATATGTTTAGTTAGTGGTAGGATTGTTAAAGTAAGTTATAGGTTTTAATATAATTTAGGTGGCCTTTTGGGTTAGAGTTGTAGGTTTAGTAAAATATTTAAAGGCAGAGGGCAGGTTTTGGTAGAATAAAAAAACGTTTATAGACGTAGATTTAGCTATTAATCGCTTAGCAATTAGCCTTAGCAAAATGTATGCTCTAACGCAAAGCTGGGGGAAAATGGCGGTAAAAGTTATTTTAAAGGTATTGTAAGATGTTTTGGCAAAGGTTTAAAGCGGTATAGGCCTTTTTAATAAAAGTATTTATAGGTTTAGAAGTATTTAGGTTGTAGAGATAGGCTAAGGATTATTAGCTTAGAGGTAAAAGTATATATTAGTGGTTAGCAATATAATTATTAAAGTTATTAGTATAATTTGCTAGCTAATTGATAGCAAATTAAAAGAGTATATTTAGCACAATAGCTTTAAAGCCTAGGCAGTAGTAGATTTAAAACTAGAAATTGCTAAGAAACTTAAACTAGTAGATTTAGCGTTGATTTAAAAGCTTTATAGTAGCAAAGTGCTGTAGGTTTTTATAATTTGTTTATATTTTAATTAGCCTTTTAGCGCCTTAAAACTTTAGCTACTATTTTTTAAAAACCTTTATAATAACAAAGAGTTTTTTATTATAGATTTTATAATTATACTTTGCTAATATATATTTTGCTAAAAAGAAGGCAATAGGCTATAGAGTCTTTATTAAATTATATTAGAAAAGCATTTCTCCTAATGCTTAGTTAAAGGCATTTGCTTTTATTATTATTTGCTTTATAAAGTTATAATAAGCAAGGAAAGTTTTAGAAAAAAAAACCTAGCAAAGCTTATAAAAGGCTGCTTTAGCCTTTAGTAAAAAAGCGCTAGGCTATTTTATTAAGCTTATTATTTTAGTAAAGAGATAAGTAAATGTTAAAAAACCTTTAATAAAACAATGATAAAAATTCGCAAAGCTTAAAAAGCGCTAAAGGTTTTTAAAAATAATTAAAGGCTTTTATTAATAAATCACCGCTACTTTCTTAAAGTTTATTTAAATGCTTTTTATAATAATAATAAAACCTAGATACTTTATAAATATAATTTTAAACTTATATTTTCTAATATTAATAATAAAGTTTGCCTATATAAATCTTGCTATTATATTGCAAATGTATTACTTATGCTCTGCTTGTAAATTATTATAAATAAGCATATTATTAAGGTATATTATAGCATGCTTATTTAAAATATTAAAGAGTATATGGTTAATATAGTGCTGGAAAAAGCTAGGCGCGCTAGTTATGCTAAAGTTTACAACCTAACACTTAAAAAAGCTAAACCTAGTAATAAACGCTATTTTTTACTTATTTTTAAGGGCGATTTAAAGGCAATTAAACGCCATAGTAATATTTAGCTTAATATAAAACTTTGCTTTGCATAAAGCGTCTAAGGTTTTTTAAATAAAAGGAATAAGATAGCGGTTTTTAATTATAACGTTATTTAAGCTTTTATAATCTATATAAACTTATATATTACTATTAAGCTTTTAAGCTAGTAACATAAGTATAGCAGCTAGTAATTAGTTAAATTAGATAAAGCTTTTGCTAAAGTGTTTATTAAGGTATTTATAAATTATAAGAAGCTTTTTAGGAGATATAAGGTATAGGTAATGACTAAGGGGCAAAGCGCTGGTAAAAAGCTTAATTTTATAGTTAAAACTCTTATAAGGCAAAAGTTTTATAGCAGCTAAGGAGAGAAAAGCATAGTAAAGGTTTTTTAAGTAGCTAAGCAATAGATTTTAAATAGCTATTAGTAATAAATTAGGCTTATTATTTAAGTACTTTTAAATATCTTTTTTAAATATATAGCAAAGCTATAATTAGTTTACTACTTAAGTATAAAATTTGCGTAGGTGAGGGGGTAGCAAATTAGTGTTAAGGGCAGAATTTAAACTTATAATCTAGCATAAGATTAAAGAGAAAGTTTTAAGTATAATTTAATTAAAAGAGCAATTATTATTAAATATATCTTTAAAAATAATATTTAAAATAAACTTAAGCTTAGCAAAGAATATTATTTAAAAGTAAACACTTAATTGCTTATAAAATATAAAAAAGTTTTATATGCTAAAAACGCAAACTAATAGCTTAATAATAGTATTAAGCTAGGTTTTCGCCGCTGCTTTAGCAGCGTAGAAAATATAGAGTAAATTTATAAGTGGTAGAAAAAAAGATTAATATTAATATTAGGGTAAGGATTTAATATAAGTCTAGCCTTTGATTATTATAGTGCTAGTAAACTAATTAATCTAAGGGTTAGACTAATAAAGCTAAAGCAAGCCTAAGATAACATTAGGGCTTAATAAAGGCTAAATATAAAAGAAAAAGAGTATAGAATTATTGGCAAGGCTATAGCAAATAAGGCAATATTTAGTAATAAATTCTGCTATAAAGCTATTTATAAGCTATAAAGATTTTTGCTAAGTAAGGTAATAATAAGAAATAGAGTATTTTTACGTAAAAGCAGCGTTAATAAACCTAATAAAGAAATATTCAAAGTTTAAAAGAAACTAAACTAATAGTAAAGTAATATTAGGCTATAATATAAAAATATTAAATAAAAATAATATATTTAGTCTTATAAAGTTTAAAAAAGTTGAATATTATTAAGATAAAAAAAAAAGCTTAGCTATTTTTAAATTGCAATTATAATTAAAAATTAAGCATTTTTTTAGCAATTAGCAAATAATCCAAAGCTAGAGTTCTAGCAAGCTAAATATTATTAGATAAGGTAACCTAGTTTGCTATAATAATAGCAAAAGTTTTTTTTTTAACGCTAGCAATATTCTTTTATAAAAATCTTAGTTAAGTTACTAGCAAAGACTGCATTAAGCTGCATTAGTTTCCTAGTATTAGCAAGGCAAATTAGCGGCGTAGCAGGGGCAGAGAGGCATATATTGATTAACGAGTAGAAAGCTTAGTTAACAATATTGTTAGAAAGCTTATAAAAGAGGCTTACTTATCTTGTAAAGTTCTTAGCAGCTAAGCAATTAACAATTAAAACAACGGCAAACTATAAAGATAGCATAACTTTTTAGCAAAAGGCTTTAATATAAAAAATATTAAAATAAGCGCATATATTAGCTAGGCAGATAAAGCAGCTAATAAAGTTAGCGTAAGATTACTTGCATTACAAAAAACTTTTAAAATTATAATAAGCTATAAAGATAATGTTTTTAATAATATAAACAAAGTTTAAGTATACTAGCATATCGCTGATATTTTACTATTTGCATAGCTAGCTTTTAGCCTTTAGGTTAAAAGTAATATAATTAATGTTAAAGCAAACTTTAATAAAGGCATTGCTATAAAGGCAAAAGGCTTTATAAAGAATATATTTAATAAGCTAGGGGTAGGCTGGCTAATTAAAGGCTAAAGTAAGCAAAAAAAGAAACTTTTAATTTATATACTCTTTTTAGCAAAGGCTAAGGCTTTTTTTTTTTGCTATTAAAAGTAAAAAAAAGCGCTGTATATATATAATAAGATTATAGGGCTATAGTTTATTAGAAAAGAGGAATAAGAGTAATAGCGGGTTTAAAGAGGTTAAGAGAAGGCAATAAGCAAAAGGCCTTTGCTTAAAGCTTAAAAATAGTATTTTAAGAGTAGGTTAAGGTAAAATTAAAAGCTTTAAAAATAATATAAAGTTTTTCTTAGCTTAGTTCTACTACTTTGCCTTTAAAAAGGGATTAAAGTAGTTAAAAATCGCTAAAGAGTTTTTAATTATATAAAGCATAGGCAATAATTAAAAAAAAGTTAAGTAAAAGGCTCTAAGGGAAAAAGTTAATTAAAAATATAGCAAGGGCTTAGTAGTATAAGGGCAAAGTTATGCCGTTGCAAAACATAATAGTTTATATTGCCTTTTTAAAAAGCAATAAAAAACTAAGTAAAAGGTGCAATAAACTATCACAATATAACTAGGCAAACTATAGATTTATAAAAATAACTTATTGTTATATAAAGAGAAAAGAGAGAAAGACTAGCTAAAGCAGCGCCGGCGGTTCACTGGCTCTTATAGTTATTATACAAAGTGGGTCTTGTGGTCCACTTGGTACCGTGACACCTACCGACTCGTTATTAGATCTCTGGGGTCGAGGATATACCGATACGCCACTTAATTCCCGGCATAACGTCCCTTTGTTTGCATCACAAGTCCCGCTGGCACTTACATCTTCGCCCCTCTCTTGGATGGGAAACGGCACAAGCTTCTCAATCGTCGCGTTTTCTTTGGGCGCCCCTATCTCGTTAGCGTTTACCGCTTTTTGCCCCTTATTAATTCGTTCGTTGGTCCTTCTCGGTCCGGCAGGCCTTCTCCGCAAGCTACCGGAGGGCTATGATGATGAGTTAATACATCAGCCCGGACTTTCTTCGTCAACCGAATCCATTCGTCAGAAAGTCCAAGGAATCCTGGGAGTAGCCCCCATCGGCCCAGCTCTACATACCAAACAGAAGCAGAATGAAGTGGTCCCAAAACAAACAGGCCCCTCTCGCGTGGACAGAACCTTTGATATGGGGGGGGGGGGGGATTCTTCAGTGGCAGTTTGATCACCACAAGGGCCATATTCACCCATTCCGGGATACTATTCGTTATGGGCCTTTGCAGGCGCAGGATCTGTGGAGAAGAGTCTGTGACATGATTGCGGGTCGAGCACAAGCTGACACTGCCCTGCGTAAGTCCAGGTTGCTCGTTGTCTTTGGCAAAGATGATGGCGTTGTGGTGGGAGAAGAGACGATTGAGGATATTCTGAAATTGCTACCATCCCGTTGCCTGCAGACAGAATCTCTGCCCGGAGGACATGGTTTCCCGTACCCAAAAAGTGAGAAGATTACTCAGACCATTCTCGCGTCGTGGGGCCAAGGGATTTTCTGTGCGATAGGGAGTTACGTTCCCGCTAGTTGATAGGCCTATATTGAAGGTTTGACGGTATCAGGACGTTTTGGTGAGCAAGGAACATTTCGTAAAGCCACAGCCGTACGGTTGTTGTCTGATGTTCGTGGGTATATCGCTTTAGAGATGTGCTCCCTTCAGGCACCGGCAGTTCATAAAACCACGCTACCTCATCTCAACTGGATTTGGTTTTCGTTTTAACAACTTAGTATACGCCGTCCTGGCTCCCCCCCCCCCCCCTTTTATCGGGTGCGTTAATAGCTCGTGCAGCATTGCCGACCCGTGACACTCCCAGTTATAGGTGTGTACCAGTAGTGGCAGTCTAGCCTCGCTATGCATGCCCCGCGTCGCTCGCCTTCCAGATGTGTATAGCTCACTGCGATCTGCTTCCTCCTCTCGGGGTTTGGGGAACAAGAAACAGTCTATCTGCATGCGCATATCAGCTCATCAGGGAGACAACGGGAATATAGATCTCGAGGATGTAAGCCGCATCCACTAAGGGTGTTCAAAGTACTGTACTTTCGATTTTAATACTATATTTTGATCGCGATTTTAATACAATATAGTACAATTTGTACAGAAATAATCCTAGTTATCCTTAACAACCCTTTGTTTTAGGCTTAGCAGCAATAGACTTTAGTGTTGGTTAGTAAATTTAGTAAAAAAGAGCAGTTGATATTACTAGATCTACTACATTAACAAACAAACGCCAAAGTGTTGTTTTGGGTATGGAATTTGATAAAGACCTAGAGGGCTAATAAGGCGGGGAATAGTAGCATTTCTCGTCTTACATAGGCAATCAAATAAACTGTAGGGCATTTCCATACAGTATGTCTAAATTTCATACTCGTACTAAAGCAATTAAGTACAATTAAATACAGTACATGTACAGAATTGGTGCGCATCCCTACCATCCACCCCAGGAGTGGCAGACTCGCGGACGAGATGAAGTTCTATGCAAGATCGCTCAGCTCAGCATGATTTTCAGCAAAGGAAAGCTCCCGAGGTCGAGCCCCTCAATGACCCACCGCGCTCGGGAATACGGCACGCTTGCGGAACAGGTCGAACTGAGACGAGTGTCGGGACAGGACCACGGGTCGAGGTCGCAGTTGTTACAGGCGGGAACGAACGGAGGGGCAACCTAGCCAGAGCGTAGTTCAATGTCCTTATTCGAGTCTCGCAACGCATCCTCTGACCCTGATCGGCAAAGATCCGGACAGAGGCTGGCGCCTGTAACGCCTGTGGCGACGCCCCTTGTGAGCAAGCCGATCAGCAACGGCAGGCTCAGTCGACTTGCGAGCAGGATCGGACGCGTCACGAAGCTGAGGTCAAGGGACAACCTTGGGAACCACCATCGCAGAAAGGGAGTCCCAGAGGGCCACAAGATTGGCATGATTAGCATCAAGTTGAATTTGAAACAAGTGAGGCGTTTCAATCAGACCCTCACAGGCCCATCTCCCATGTGCGGCTCGAGTTCATGGACGTGCAGCGTGCAAAATGAGCACTCGAGCGGTTGAAGGTGAGCGCCCGTGGCCCAATGGTCGAGACGCGGACTACGTGTGCAGCATAGGCTGGGCGATATGCCATCGGCCTCAACACGAAAGGCAATTCGTCGGCGTGACACACTTCACCAGAGGGGACATGAATCAAATCACGGCAAGGCACTGATGGAAAAGGAGTGTTGTCATAATGTACAATGGTCATTAATAACAAGCTATCTAAAATGTATACATCTTGTGTGTGGAAAAAGTCAACCCATCTACTCCTCGTCATCATCAAGCTCGATCTCCCTGCCGCTGCCTTCATACAGCAGCAGGGAAGCGACCCAGCCGACCACGCTGGCGGCGGCGACGGCCCACCAGCTAAAGGCGACCATGCCCCAGTCCAGGCCCATGCCGTACCACCAGCCGCCGACGATGGGGCCGACGGTGCGGAAGCCGGCCGAGACGGACTGGCCGATGCCGTGGATGGTGCCCAGCACCGAGGGGTGCGGGCTGCAGTTGTTGAGCAGGATGATGCTCGCGGGCAGGGTCATGGTGCGGGCCGAGGTGTGCAGGAAGAGGATCAGGACGATGCCGAGCCACAGCGCCGTCGACACCGAGGTGGTGCCGTCCTCGTTCTGGGTCTGCGGGAGCGTGGCCAGGAAGGGCGCCAGCAGGTAGGCGGCGGGGAAGATGACGAGGAAGTAGCGGAAGCTGCGCAGGGTGCCGAGGCGCGCGTGCATGGGCGGGTACATGACGACCTGCAGCAGCATGCCCAGGACGCCGAGGATGGAGGTGGCGTTGCCGACGGTGGACGAGGGCATGCCGAGGCCGCCGGCGAACCAGAGGAGGTTGCGCTTGCCGAGGGAGCGGGCCTCGGGGGCGACGGGGATGGTCTCGACCGAGGGGGAGATGAAGCCGGGCCGGGGCGTGGACAGGAAGAGCGTCCAGATGTTGGTGAAGGCGCCGAGGTGGAAGTCGTAGAAGGCCTGGGACAGCAGGGTGAAGATGACGTTCTTGGTCCACAGGCGCGCGAAGGGCAGCGTCTTCTTCTTCTTCTGGCCCGGGAGCGCGGGCAGGGGCCTCTCGCTCTTCTCGTTGAGCTGGAGCGACTCGAGCTGCTCGTAGCCGTTGCGGTCGTGGTAGGCGTAGTCGAGGGGCTTGCGCAGGACGAAGCAGCGCACGCGGGCGGCGTAGTCGAGGCCGATGTCGTAGGTGCCCTTCTTGGACTTGGACGTCTCCTCGAGGCCAAAGAGCACGGCGAGGAAGACGGCGAACAGGGCGAGGGCGTTGGCGATCGAGGGCAGCGCGAAGGGATACTTCTCGATCAGGGCAGAGTGGAAGGGCGCGCCCTCTCCGAACCATTCAGGGAGGGCCACGACCGGGTCGGCCAACCAGCCACCCAGGATGGGTCCGAGGATACCGGCGACGTTGAAGCTCATGGGCAGGATGAGGAAGGCCCGGGACTGGAACCTCCTCTCGACGGTGATTTCGGAGATCATGGTCCGGATGATTCCGACGAGACCGTTGATGCAGCCGGCGAAGACTCTCCAGAACATGGCGGTGGCAAAGGTCTCGGAGAATCCGTACCCGAAGCAGGCAATGCTCGTTCCCAGCGTTCCGATCAGCAGGACCATCTTGCGGCCTCCGTAGAACTTGGGGGAGTCGGCAACCTTGCCCCAGAAGATGGCCGTCAGGACCTGTGCGCCGGTGAAGCCTCCGGTCAGGAGACCGGCTTGCGCTGATACCTGAGCATCGGAAAGCACAGTTTCTTAGGAAATGAGAAGTCAGCATGTTTCGATTCAAGACACAGCAGAAGTCACTGAGACATACCTGATCCGTCGGCTTCTAATAATTGCCGCTCGGCCATGTGCTTCAACTGGTAGAAAATGTAGGCCTGGAGGGTCGCAACCTGGAGGAAGTCGACCATGCGGCACAGGAACAGGATCAAGAGCTGGCCCTTGTGTGGCAAGGACATCCAAGTGACCTGCTCCGGCGCAGCCTTCTTCGGCTCGGGTGCTGCCTCTTCATCATGGTCCTTTGGTAGGAACGGTTCTGAAGACGAGTAGTCCTTCCTCAGGTCGTCGTCCGAGTCGCTGCGGTAGAGTCGGTCCCTCTCCAGGCTGCTCTTTGGGTCGAATGCTGTTATTGATGAGGCGGACGAACCAAGTCCGGACTGTGGCCGCTCCTGGTTCAGGAACTGGTCCAAGTCGCCGGAGCTTTGCACCTCGGCCTTCTCGTTGGAGTCGTCCATGATGTCGAACTGGCTCGGCGGTGATAATATCACGCTGGGTTGTTGTGCTGTTTGCTCGTGCGATCGCGAGGTCGCAGTCTGATTTCGTGCCATGGTTGGGGAGCCGGCTCCTCCTACACAAGGGAGTTGTTGGCGCTGGTGACAAGAAAGAGGAGAAGAAGTCGCTAGGTAGTTTCTTTTTTCTTCTTCTTCCTATTGCCTTGCTACAAGGTGACGTCGATTCAGCTAGACTACTCCGGGTCGGGTAATCTGGTCTGCCGGATGATGATGATGATGATGACTTTCAAGTGTGTACAAAGAAGATGGGTCTAGAAAAAATGGGAAACAAAAAAATGTTTGGGTATAATGCCGAATGGTTTTTGGAGGGAGTGCGTGGCCAGGAAGAAATGTAGAAATGCAATCGTGTGGGTGGTATGAGCGATAGGATGCCGGAGTCCTCAACGGCGAACAGGTTTAAGGAAACGAAACTGAAAACGAAAAAGAGTGGTTGGATATGGGGAGGGGCAAGGCAAACAAAAAGGCTTGAAAAGGGAATTCGGAATGGGGCAGGGCGCATAGTACAAGCTGCGTGGACGTGCTGGATGAGCCACGGAGGGTCGCGGCAAGTGGGAATCATTGGGCGCAATCAATCTCATTCCCGAGCCTCTCTCTCCTTGATTGCGGCGACCACCAACTTGATTGACGAGGAGCCACACAATGAAGTCAGGTTGTCGCCCATGAAAGCGCTTGGGTGCCGGGATGAGAGGACAGGGCCAGGGGGAGTCTTCAGACGTCGTCTGCATGCACTGGGGCATCCTGCATGGGATTGCATGGGGCTCCTGGCTTGACCCCCCGATGATCGCCCCAGATCCCAATCACTACGCAGTAACCAAGGGTGGGAGAGGCACAGAGAGAAGGGATGGTGCGTGGTGCGTGGTGCGTGGTGCGTGGTGCAGCCGGCCAGTGGTGTGGCCTCCTATTTTTTCTTCTTTCGCTGTGCTCCTTTTCTCGGTCGTCGGTCCCGTTACCAGGAACGGTCCACCCTGCCGACCCCCGATGCCTGTGACCTTCTCCGCAAAACGGTACCTAGGTAGCTCGAATAAGATGAAGGGGGTACGTACTCGCCGATGTTGTGTTGCCGGAAGCGCAGTGGATCGGATGGAAACTTATCAGGTCTTGGCTAGATCTTCTCCCCTCTTGCTTCCAAGGCGGTTGTATTGTGCTGTACCTTGTACTGCTACAGCACGAGTATAGGGCCGAGGCGCAGGAGGGGGGGTATTCTGGACCAGTAACTGTTCCAGAGGGCGGCAGAGACGATACATGATATTCGTGGCCTCCAGACTCATCGACAACAACCTTTGCCTGTTTGGCTCTGCTTGCGCGGTCGCCCGTTCAGAGTTTGTTTTAGGACGACCCCGCGAACATACCAAGGTCTCGGACGATTGGGCCCCGGAGTTCTCTAGAGACAGACTGTGCTCCGCAAGGCGAGGACATTACGCGTTGCTGTGGGGCCGTAGTCCTCTTTGGGCCTGGGGCCGTCAGCCCTTTTTTTATTTTTTTATTTTTTTAATCGCACGCCGCAAGAAAAGACTTTCGAGTCTGCGCAATGACGACTGCGCACCAGCCACTCTCACACTCAACGTAGAGAGAGAGAGAGAGAGAGAGAGAGAGAGAGAGTCTGGTGACCACGCAAGGATGGTCTGCCAATCTGCTCATGCGGTCATGTGTTGTGTGCCTCGTGTGCATGCACTGTTGCACCGTTGCTGGTTCCTCTCGCCCCGTCCCCACAGTTCCGGGACTCGCCAGTGAGTCTGTGAATTAATGCGTCCCCAGGCCTAAAAAGGCTGAGTTTACCGACTGCCCAGGTGCTTCCGCGGGCCTGGAGCCCAGTTTGCCCGCCCACGTGCGGCTGCTCTTACTCGTGCTCTTTCCTTGGTACTCCCGCCTGGGCACTTTGGATCGCATAGTAGTTTCTCCCCGCGGGTGTTGTGCTCTTCCCGTAGGCCCCGTTATGCCCTTCGCTAGAGAACGCCACATCCCGTTTCAGGCTGTGCCCTGTTCGCCAAGCCGGTAGATGCACGCTACCCGCAACGCCCGTGGCGCGTGTGGCCCGAAGTAGATTGATTGTCTGTGTATAATAAGCCTTGGGGCAGCGTCCTTGGTCGTCGGCGACTCGCTCTCTTCCCAGAATAGGATGCACTGGCCCTCAGAGAAAGACTGGCCGGCCTGGGCGGGCAGGCAGGCTGGCGGGCAGATTGCCACTTTGCATCCATGTTCTTATTAATTCTCGCCAGGCCTGGGCATGCAGTATCAAGAAAATCCCCGAAGCCCACCAGGCTGCCCACTCTCCCTGCGCATCCACATTCGAAATTTCAACAGCCGGCCCACCGGGTGTCGGAGATATCCACCCAGCCGGCTATGCGGTAGTCGGTTGGACTGCGGCAGTGTAACAACCGTTTCACCTTAGCGCTCCGCTGCGCTGGGTGGGCGAATCCATAGTAGTTTGACAGCCTCTGGTTGCCGGCGATCAACATTTGTGCATCAGTATTACAGCGTCGATCTCCCTCCGAGCATGATCAGCCGCCAATGGCCATCCGGAATTACAAGACGTCTGTCTGCAACTCTACAATCACTCCTTGGACGGAAAATAAGGACCATCAACACCACAGGCAACAGCAACAGGACAAATGAATGAATGCATTTCATCCAAACGAGCCCCAGTCGGCGGGCTGGCCTGGCCGGTCCGTCACAGTGAATGGCAGCTTTCAGTGTTCCTCTGGCCTAGCATTGGTCCCGGCCGGACGTATCGAATCTCCGCTACTGTACTTGGTACGCGCCAAAATGCACATGACTGGGCTGCGAACAGCATCTCGAGCCTGCTAATAAATCCAGGGGCTCCCTACTGCGAAGGTGCTGTGGAGCCCGCACTGCAGCAGAATCAAGATCACCGGCTCATCGCAATTGCGCATCGAGTGTTCTGCCCAGCGGGTGTTGGATTGACCACTTCTGAGACTGGACACGAGCCTTGGATTACGGTCTGTCCGTGTCGTTGCTGGAAAGCCTGATTGCTCTCATTTGATATTCGACAGCCCTATGCTCCCGCGTCCTAGCGAGATGAAGGGGTCCGAGTGCCGCTGCGTCAGGCTTGTCTGGAGTCGTGCTGCATGTTTCTGCCGGTTGCCGTTGGAGGATCTTCCTTTGCCGTGTCGACGCCCCGGAGATCAGGTCGGCCCTCGGCGACAAGGCAGGATAGGGCCACCTCTGGTCACGGAAGCCGCACGCGTACACAGACGTGGCAGGTCGTTTGCTGCGCACCGCCTCGCACGGCCGGGGCTGTTACCATAGTAAGTACGACTGACGTGCAGATCTCGCAACGCCACCGGGTTATAAAAAGCATAACGTCGTCACCCGGTCCGATCTCTACGGGAAAGGTGACGCGTTGGGTAGCGGCCTCTTGCAAGACTCGGGCACCCTAGCATTATTAAACGACGGCCGGTAAACAACAAAGCATCTCGTCTGAACTCTGGGAGGACCAGAGCCACAACAAGCTTCGAACTAGGCAGTGCGGGCAGTTCAGGCTCGACTGTCACGCACGCATGACACCGTGGATTACGTAGACCCCGGCAGCAGAACTGAACCATGGTCGGCGGGAGGAGGGGAGAGACTCCCCCCCCCCTCCCCCCCAAAAAAAGACATGAAGTGGATACCCACATCAATTGAGGGCTATGAGCCAGTCGTCCCGGCGCAGCAGGGGGCGCCAGGAGGCCCGTTTTGCGGGTTCGACTCGTACTGGCTGGATGTTTCAACTGTCGCCGTCTTGGCGCATTCGTTTCAATTTTGCAGGTGCTCTGCTTGAAACATTCCAAGGCTGGCGGTTTTTCCAGAAGACGGGAAAAAGCACAGGGTAGAGACCCCATTCGAGAGATAGACGACGGCATGGATGTCGATCACGATGGGGTACCATGGCTACCCGCTGGCCTCGGTGTGGATCTTGGGGATAGACTGGGCTTCAGCTTGTGACCGGTCTGCCGGTGCGATCGATCATATCCAGTATGAATGCCAAGAGTCACCTAGCGCCGGCCTCAGAAAAGCACTATCGTACTATAGTAGCAGTCGACGGGCTGGCATATTCACCTTGCCAGGGGGGTTGAGGAAGAGTATCCGCGGTCGGGGAGATCAAGACTGGCTTGGACTCAGACCTCTTCTTCCAGGTTACCTCCGACTTCCGGATCCAACTCGGGAGGCGGAGAACCAAAGACAGGGGCCGCCCCGACAAGCAATGCGGCTCCCATTACCCCTGATATCCCAATATAGGTGAGATGGCTGGTTGACAGTCTGCGCCTAGCCCGTCAAGGTACCATTGTCTTGTTTTCGTGGCTCAACTCCCCATCGATTGCTTGCTGCCAAGACTCCTCAGCATTGACCAGAACGTCGAACCAGGCATAGCTCTCAGGAACAACCGGGCAGAAGACCATCGTTTCCGCGACTGGATTCGTGCAAACGCCGTCACCTCGAATCAAGAAGAAACAAACCCCCACAAACACCATCCCATCATCTTCAACAACAGCCACTCAGCACCTGACATGTTTGGCCATCCCCTACTTTATACGTTCATGTAGTTCGCCCGCGGTGGGATCAACCCACCCCGAGGCCGCCCCGTGGCCCAGTCTGAGCCTAGCTTGGTAGCTACTTACGCGGCCAGGACCGAAAGGGACCTAGAGCATCTGTGCAAACATGAGATGGGAACAACCGTCGTCGCGGCCCTCCGACTAGGGGCAGAGCACTTCGGCCACGACGTCAGAACGTTCACGGTCGCGATGGGTTCTCTCAACTTCCGTGTAGGGGCCGGCGTACGCAAAGTATAATCATCAAACTCTGGCATTGCATTGTTGGTGAAGCTCGTACTATACTTTCTCACAACTCAAATCTCCCAGCGAAATACCGTCACGCCTTGTCACGGTTGCCATGGAAGAGTCAAAAGGCGGGTTGGTACGCAAGCAGGTCTTGGCACGATATAAATTCCGGTATTCGCCTCCACATCACGGCCGAGTCATCTCGTCCCAACTCCCCCTCCCTCAGTCGTCCCCCTTTGATAATCAGGGGATGACCAGGAGGGAGGCTGGCATGGGGGCTGGGTCGGCCTGCTACCCGCGAGGAAACAACCTTGGCGATAGGGAAGGGATTGACCCACCGGGCAGACTTGGGTAGAGTACACCGGTATCCACACTGAAGATCCCCATCCATTGCTTAGCCCCCTTCCAGAGGAAGTACCATTGTACCAATTTCACATCCCAGTGGTTCATGATCTTTATCTGTGGCCGCCTTCCACCTCTTGTTTTATAACGATGGGTTCGTGGCTTCACTTTCACTTTCACATCTTCTCTCCATTCACCTACGCGTATATTCACCTGTCTTATTTACGACTACACGGACGAGCAATATACCATCGCCGTCCCGTGCACATACATTCATTACAGCTACCACCCTTCGATTCACTATCACTCGCTCCTTGCCAGTTGGTCCACCCACATACGCAGTCGAAGTTACCCTTTGTACGTCACCAAAGACGATAGCTCGATCACACGAGCCATCCACACCCAACGCCGCTTTCCTCGTCCAGATTCTTTCAACACCGCCAAAATGGGCGCCGTCCAGAAGGCACAGATGCTCCCGTGCTTCGCGGACACATACTCCAGGAAGCCCATCACAGATGTCTTTACCAACGACACGGACGTGGACAAGAGGGGACAGAAGAGGACAGTGCCCATGAAGGTTCTGCTGTTGGCGGTTGGAAGGACAGGTACAGCTTGTATGTCAATATCCCCTCCTTTTTTTTATCTTAGTGATATACCAGACAAGATACTAACAAATCCTTCCAGCGATGCGTGCCGCTATGAGACACCTCGGCTACGTCGAGACCTACCACATGATGTGCGCCTCGATCGAGAACCCACCAGACGCCCTGCTGTGGCACGACGCCCTCGTGGCCAAGTACTTCCCCGAGCGGTCCCCGCTGCCGCCGGGCACCATCAGGACGCGCGAGTTCTGGGACCAGCTGCTCGGCAACTGCCAGGCCGTGTGCGACTGGCCGGCGTGCGCCTTCGCCGAGGAGCTGATCGAGGTGTACCCGGAGGCCAAGGTGGTGCTGACGGGCCGCGAGGTCGACAGCTGGCACAAGTCGACGATGCCGACCGTCTTCTGGCGCGCCACCGACCACGAGCTGGCGGCGCTGAGCAACAAGATCCTGCCCTTCGGCCTGTCCGGGTCCTGGGCCGCCCAGATGTACTACCCCATGCTCAAGATGTTCTTCGACACCTTCTTCGAGGGCGACTTCGCCAACCGCGGCAAGGACGTCTACCGCCGCCACTACGCCAACGTCATGCGGCTCGCCACCAACGACGGCAGGAACCCGGAGCGCCTGCTCGAGTTCCGGGTCCAGCAGGGCTGGGAGCCCCTCTGCGAGTTCCTCGGCGAGATGGTCCCCAAGGGCCAGAAGTTCCCCAACGTCAACGACAGCAGCGACTTTGTGCGCCGCTCCCGCAGGAGGAACCGCATGCAGATGCTCAACGTCGCCCTGCGCCTGCTCATGTGGTGGGTCGTGGTCGGCTTCGTGTGCTACATGCTCATGGGCATGTTGACCATCTAAAGAAGACGAGAGAGAACAACCGTCTGATGGTTGGTTTGGTTTGAAGCGGATGGGGGCATGAGAAAGGATTCTGGCACATATTATTGACACTGGTGACGGCATTCGGTTTATGATATCACACTGAGTTGTACATATTCACATCATCAACTTCAGGCGTTCTGGATTTGAGAAGGTTGGTGGGCTCATGGTAACGATGCCCGACCAGGTGTATGGGCAAAAAAGCTTGTCTTCGCTTCATACTGCCTCACATGGCATATTCACAAATACAAACGATATTCTCACATTTTC
Organism: Dendrostoma leiphaemia; assembly: GCA_026120015.1. Taxonomy (NCBI): domain Eukaryota; kingdom Fungi; phylum Ascomycota; class Sordariomycetes; order Diaporthales; family Erythrogloeaceae; genus Dendrostoma; species Dendrostoma leiphaemia. The sequence continues at coordinate 87,608 of JALRMF010000195.1, forward strand.
AATCGCTCTTGTCTTGATACGTAGTTCGCCTGTGGTACTTTGTGAGACCGTGCGATCAATAGAAAGCCCACAGACCCTCCTGTGGACCGTACATAATACAAGCTTTCATTGTTCATCTCGTAAATGAGCATATGTCAGGCGGTAAACAGACCCCATCAATCCCGAGGTCTATTCTGGTCCACCGTTTCCATCCCAATTTCCTGGAAATTTACCGCCGTCATACCCATTCTCGTCGGTCCAGCCACGCCAAGAACAGCCGCCGAGTCCCGTCAGCCGACATTGCAGATTTACAGCGGAGCCCGAACGGGCAACCAGAATTGTGGGTCTCGCCGCGCGGGCGTGGGCAGACGGGTGAACAGCTGTTGGAAGGGGAAGGGGGGGGGCAAGCTGACGCGGCCGAACCGACACGAATCTTTGTTGCTGATCTCGCCGCGTTGACGGCAAACGACAAAAGCCCAGTGGCGGGGCGCCCTTGGGTGGCCGTTTGTCGGCGGCCGATGTTGGGGGCTGTTCTTCAGAATACCTAGGTATGGATATGAATGCGAAGGTGAATGCAGACCCCCCCCCCCACCTTTCCCCTCCTCTCCAGATTCACGGCTCGGGCGGCATCGAGTGGTACAGTACTGCATGAAACTACCACGCGACGGAGGGTGTGACGACACTACTGCGGGCTTTTGGCCAGGCCTCCCAAAGTGGGACCTCTTTTCCCGCGGCTCATCCATCCACGTGATGGCCAGTCCGGGGGGAGGGAAGAAGGTCGGGGGGGGGGGGTGTTTCCGAGGGTTCGTCTCGTGTGATGGGCATCTGTTCTTTCGACGGCGACGACGGGTGTTCGTCTGGAGATGAACGGAGGTTGCGGCAAAACTTTCGCGCTACGGCTTGTCAGAAGATCTTGGCAGAGACACCAGGATTGCTTGGTGCTTGACTCCTTTGGTGGGCGGCGATTTGTGACTGGCACTCGGGCAGTCCATGGATACCCTTGGGCAAAGGCGCCCTTGCGGAGGCTGCGGGAGCATCCGTATGGGTTGTCTGGCGATTCTGGCAATTTGATTCCAGACGTCTTCATCTAGGTGCCACGCTGGTCTCGGAGCACAGTAGCACGCTACCACCTGCGTCTGCCAAAAAGTCTACTGTGGTAGCGAGAGCCACAGAAGATGATGGTAGTATATTCCACGCCGCTGTATACATACTCCATTGGTGGTCTTGGCATGCAAACTGTCCTGACGGTCTGGCTTGGAATTGGCTCTTTTACACACCGACGCATTACGCAGGAAATGGACACTATAATTCTCACTTGGCGGCCAGACTATCACTTCCCTACTTGGTCATGGACTGCGGTCGTCGATCGTCGCAGAGAGGAACGAATGGGCTTGCCGTGAACCAGCAATTTATTCCCGGCAAGTATGTATTGCCAGCCTTCCGTCACACCCGTCCCGGCACCAACGTGGGACAGCATCGGCCCTTAGCTCCGGGACCAGTGGGCGAGTGAGTCTCGAACTGATGAGCTCAAGGCCACTGGGCTATTGCACTAGAGGCATGTCGAAGCTGATCATTCCCCTCATCGTGGAAGATATACAACGGATCAACGGGAACTTGTGAGGTCCTACCGGCCTCCTGCCCCAGTTTGTGGCTTATTGAGACTTGCAAATTCGCAAGACATGGGCAAGATAAGAAGGTCGGCGTAGGGTTTATTACGCTCTAGATTATTCTGCCGGAGCTTTTTAGGTCAGAATGGGACCTTCCTCCGGAATGCTACTTTGATTTGCTGCGTGGCATTCAGGATCGGCATGGAGGCAAAAGACGAGCGCTCGTTGACACGTCTTATCATTCGGCAGACGAGACGGTGAGGAAGTGAACGTACATGTACGCATCATGGACTGGAAAATGTAACCATATGTGCAGTCTGCTATTTTAATTGTCGTACAGAGTTAATACCTAGGTACACGCACCACGAGGGGACACGAGCGAGTGTTGTAGGAAAGATACAGAAAATGAAGATCTGAGGTCTAGCGCATACATTACAAACAAGCTTCTATACGGAACTTTTGGTTAGTAAAGGGTTTTGTTTTGGTATTTTATTTAAAGCACAGGGTAAAGATTATTTTAAAAAGCGTAAGCAAGCAGGCAACGTTAAGAAAGAAATCAAGAGAGCGTATAAAAATATAAAGAAGAAAGCGGCCAAGGTGGAGTGAGGACGTAAATCACAGATCGTGGGAAGTGGGATTCAGTGGCTGCCCTAGTCTCCAGATCATCTTCGTAGTCTCAACCATCCGTTGCATCGTCTTTGTCTGAGTTTTGAAACGTCTTCGTCATTCGTACCTAGATACAGATGTGTATACGAGTCTGACAGTCTGGTTCTCCGATTTTCTGAAGGCGTGATCGAGCTTGGTGCTGATGGCATTCTGTCTGGACGGCAAAACAGTCAAAGGTTTGGTGTCAGGTGGCTTGACCATGATAGACCGATGAAGTTTCTCGTCCGTACTGCCCAAACATTGAATCAAGCTAGCTTCAGCTGATGGTCCATATTACAGATTTGATCCAGCGATCATGATGTTGGAAGGGATTTGTGCGCAATTGTGCAAGGAAAAGGCCGAGACGCAATCGGATGATCAAATCACTGCCATGAGGGCCTCCTGTCAGAACAGACTTCGTATCTGCAGCATTGATCCGGACGGTGCAGGTATGAGATGACCGACTCGAGTGCAGTGGTGAACGCTATGCCGGAAGTCCTGTCGTCGCTATTAGCAATGACCTGTTCACAAGTCTCAGCAGGTCCAACGTCACAATTCGCTATGGACTCATGGAGCCGGCAGCCGGCAACAGAAGGAGTTCAAAGAACCACTAGATTGGGCTATGCATAGTCGTCATTACTCCGCCTGTCAAAACGTTTGATATACCATCCCCGACACTCAGGATGGCGTCAACTTGACCCGGACGGCGTCAAGACGCTCAAAACTACGGCACAAGCATGAGACGACGAGACGCCACTTGAAAGAGGAAGGGCACACGGCTCTGCTCCTGGACGTGTGTGCTCCTGTCCACCCCTTCTGTTACAGACACTGTGCTGGTCAACGACTTTACACAAAGGTGGTCTTCTCCATGTCACGACGTCTGGCGAGACATCGAGACGTTACAGCACAAGCAAGGAAGCAATGACGTGATTGAACGTGATCGACGACCTTTGCCAAAACCCTCTGCCTTCCCGACTTCCGGTCGCAGTCTTGGCAGCCAGCAGTCCGGGAGGGCACAGTACACATGCACTCCGCAAGGAGCCGAAATAGCCGAAAGGACGGGAGTCCAAATACGAATGCTTCATTCAAGTCTTTGCTGTTTGAGATGTGCGACCCGCATGCAAACTCCCCGGGCCCCACCCGCCATGAGGATGTCTATTTTTAGATGACTCCAGGGAAATACGGCTGCCCATGAAGTCAGTCGTGTTTGAGTTTCGATGTGGGGCTTGAGGGCAACAAGACCTGGTGTATCAAGACGCAGAACTATTTCGACACGTTTTGGACTATCATTTGGCGCGACGCCCGCCCTGTCAGCCGTATGCACAGAGCTGTCGACGCTCGGCCGCAAACCAGCGTTCGCAAGAGGCTGTTACCACTACAGTATAGATTCCGGTAATTGCGGCTTGACGTGAGCTGAGCCATGAGTAGGGATGCTCAAGATTTATACTCAAACAATGGAGTACAGTACGCTTATTTCCAATGAGTAGGTACTCGTACAGTATAAACTAGAGAACGAATATTTGCAGCGCTGTTTTTTGGATATTTGAGCGCAAGTAGGCCTATGTAGGTCCGTTTATCACTAGCATATCTCTAAACTAGCCTTACTATCTGCAACTTAGCTAAAATCGCAATAATATAAATATAGCGCATATGTTATAGCAATAATAGCTTTTATTTAGTTGATTATAATTAATTATATTTTTTATATTTTTTTTTATATTGCAAGCCTTTTATAAAGCTATGTTATAACCTACGATGGTTAGGATAGATTAGCATGCAGAAAGGGTTGTAAGAAAAGAAACCTTCGCCGCTGCAATTTCTATACTTTGCTTATACAAACAAACTACTTATTTTATTAGACTAAAATAAGTTAGCAGTAGTTATATAATCTTTAAATTATTAGGATTATAAGTAACTTAGCAATAATTTAAGTAGGCTAGATTATTAAATTATTAAAGATAATTAGATTATTAAGATTATTAGATTATTAAGATTATTAAAATTATAGCTATAAGCTAAATAAGCTAAATAATTTAAGATTAAAG
>JALRMF010000196.1:0-91268 GCA_026120015.1 Dendrostoma leiphaemia
TAAAAAAGTATATTAGTTTATATATTTAATAAAGGCATTAAGCTTATTATTAGCTATTTTAAGTATAGTTGTAAATAAGTAAAATAGAGTATTCTTGCCCTTAAGAATTAAAAAATAAAGTAAGAAAAGGTTTATTTTAGCCTTATACGCAGTTAGAAAAAGATTTTTAAATTGCTTACTAGGCTTATAATTATAGAAACAAACTATAAGGCATATTAAAAAAAAAAGCAAAGTTTTAATAAACCATTTAAAATATAAATTAATGTTATTCTATAAAGTATATATATATAAAGTTAAAAGGTGCGCTTTGTTTATAAGCTTTTATAGCGCCATTTATAGTGCTGGTTTTAGCAGGGTTAGGGTTATAGGTGCATGGTTTCCACATGTCTTCGATCTGCGGAGGGTGTCTTCCAGGCCTTGGGGTTATCCATTGATACCACCGTCCACAAGCTCAGATAACCTTCGATATACCAGGCTCATTTTCCTCCAACACCTCCATCAACTCTTCATACACCCGTACCTGCACCTGCTGACCCTCCTCGCTCCGCACAAAGGCACTGGGCTCCCGTATCTCGCAGGTATCCAGCCACTTCCCATGTGACTCGGGTCCAGCAGCTGCAGCATTGACCAGTGTTCTCGACCCAGCCTCGGCCGTTCGTGCGAGGATTAAGGAGATGAATGCAAGTGCAGCTGATGCCGGGAACTTGTTGTCTCGAAATAACAACGTGCGGCAGAACCCCGGATTCAGGGTGTTGAGGATGACCGAACCTTTGGTGTTGCTGCTTGGGCTGGACATGTCCTCTGCAAGCTGGCGTGCGGCGAAGATCTCGAGCAGCTTCGAGGTCTGGTAGCGGTCCATGGGCACTTGGGTTGACTTGTAGGTCTCAAAGATGTTTGGTCCTTTCTTTTCTCTGAAGCTTGTCTGCATGTCCGTCAGCTCCGTCCAGTCACGAAGCCTTGGACTCCCGTTGGTGAGGGTCAGGTAAGCCGGGGCGACTTACCATAAAATGCGCCTCTGACGAGACAATTGTCAACGTGGGCTGGGTATTGAATCTTGTAGCGGTCCTCTTCAGTGTGGGAAGCAGAAGCAGCGCCATCAAGAATGTAGAGATGACGTTCACGGTGATGGTGGATTCGAACCCCTCGGCGAGGGTGCCTTGTGGATCTACCATTGCAACAGCGGCATTCTCAATGGCCGCGTCCAGACGCTCCAGCCTGTCTGCCCTCCTGCAGAACTCTCTGACGCTGTCGAAGCTCGTCAGGTCCAGGGACCAGACCTCCACGACGCCCTCGGCCCTCCCCGTCGAGCGCTCGATGTCGGCTTTGGCCTGCTGTGCCTTCTGCGCGTTGCGGCACCCCAATATGACCTTGCTCGCGTTGAGACGGACAAAGTGGCGAGCCGCCTCCATCCCCAGGCCGACATTTGCGCCGGTGACGATGATCGTCTTGCCGGTGAAGTCGTGGTTGGGGTACGGCACCCGCCGAAATTGGTTGTAGAGGAAGGTTGCAAGAAAACGTCTGTGCCCAAGCTTAGCAGATACCTCCATCCGAAGACCTCCAGTCGCAGATGCTGGGCCGTTGAGTTGCAACTCACAAGTCGAGCGACATGATTAATCTCAACAGCCACGTGAAGGCGTTTGGGCTCGGGTCGCCTGCGGTAGTGTCCATGATGGGCGGGCGTGTCGTGTGGAGGCATGAGTGAGTCTTCTGAGAGGGTCTCATCAACAGATACTTATATAGCTCACTCCACGGCTCAGCAGGTAGGGACACATCTGGTCACTGTATTCGTGTCCGTACAACGACACACTGAAACGTGCGCCGATGCAGAAGGCCGCTTCATCCGAGGCTGAGTTTGTGAACAGGGCTCCAAGGTTTGAAACAATCGCCCGATCTGCCTGTGCGCTGAATGCCGCACAACTCCAACCTTGGAAAACAGGCACGACCTGCGCACTAGACAGGTTGGGGGGGGGTGGGGGGTTGGTTCAAACGTCGCTTTTCCCCCCACCTGCATCAAAAGCATGACGTTGATAAAGTTAGCTAGACTGATGATAGACACAATGCTTCAAAAGTATCTATACTCTCTCGAAAGTTTTCACTTGTCCAATGTTTACAGCAATCAGCCGCCTGGGCCTCCATACCACCTAAATTCCCTGATTGGGAAACTCTACCTCCCCGCCCCTCTGTCCCGCTGGCCACCGACGCTTTCAGATGCCCAGGTCCTGGCTCGAGGACACAGATGCACTGCAGATGAGACCTCTCCCTCCGGAGCAGAGCCTGATCACTGAAGCCGCCGCCAACCGCGAAAAGGGCGTCAAAATGGTCTTGAAACCCCCAACCTCATGATGATCTCCGGCCTTGACGAGGCCACCACCGATGCCCTCAAGATGGGAGCAGAAGTTTTCGATATCACTGGCGTGTTTGACGACTGTCCACGCAAGGCTGGCTTGGCGAGGCCCTGTCCGCCGATCGAGTCAAGGCGCTCGTGCGACCCCTCGCGGCTCCGGAGCCGAGAGAACGCGACATGTTGCGACCCTTGCCAGTCGAGGGTAGCCCATTCTGGAAGCCTTCGATTGATACGATGGCCTTGAGAATTGCTCACCGGAACAAGCCATGTTCCAGTCTCTGCAGGAATGCAGTGATTACTAAAAACTAATAACCTGAAACCTGTTGGTCAAAAGATGTGTTCTCCAACGCCTTGTCCCAGATAAGTGTCAGACTCTTGGGTTCCCTATCTCATTGTATAGACTTACAGGCGTGGCATGATTCTCAATAATTGTCCGGGATACTGAAGGGTACAAATTTCAACATTGGTTCCCCACTTCCCGCGTAATGAGACAATAGCTATACCTAGGTAGCTTATACAACAGCGGCTGATGAATTCACAAGCGTGCCGGTACTGTATGTGCAGTATTCCGCATTTCACGTATGTACAGGCTTCTTTACTCTTTCTCTTTGCCCACTATCTCCAAATACTGGCTGGCAACATCTCCCACAGCCTCCTCGAAGCTTCTCAGCTTGTCTTTGCCCACAAGGTCTTCCGTAGCACTCGAGTCGTACTCGATTGGCAGCGTGCGGACTGTTCCCTTCTTGAAAATTCCCGCCGCCACAGCCTTCGGGTACCTCTTCTCAACGATTTCAAAAATGGTGTCATAGTTGACCTTTGTAGCGATGCCAAAGTCCTTGCCGGCGCACGCATCGTCGAAGGTGACGCGCAAATGTAGGTCCGCCAGGTCACCGATATGCCTGCCGACTATTAGCTTGCGGGAACGGAGCACAAAGTAACTTTGGGAATCCGTGACAGTAAGAAGAGTGGTGCCTACACAAAGCCGCCGTGGAGCGGGAAGGGAACCTCCCCGCCCAGCATGCCCGACACCAGAAAGTTATTGGAGCTGTTGTTCGCCGCCATCATCTCCGCGCTGAGGGCGAGCTCGTTGCGCCCAAAGACGTAGCCCGGGACCACATGCGAGACGCCGAAGTGCGGATTCTTCGTCTCCACGAAGAGGTCCGTGTTGTGCATCTCGACGATCTTGCCCAGGGTATAGCCTTCAAAGACGTCGTTCAGGGCGTCCACCTGGAAATCAGGCAGCGGATGGCGAGTCGATCCGGAGACTGCTTCAGACCCCGTTGTGAAGTTGAGATTGGCCAAGATGGACGAGGTTATGGTGACACGCTTGACGGTGGGTGATTTGAGAGCGCAGTTCAGTATGTTCTCCGTAATTCTCACGCTGCTGAGTGTTAGCTCCTGCTCTCTCCCAGCTATGGTGGGCCATTGAGCCGCGAGGACAACGTCGATGAGTTTCGCATGGGATGTAGATGCACATGTGCGCCACCACAATTCCCGAAATCTAGCAGTGCCTCCACTGGTGCTCTGCAAATGGCCTCTGCATGCGCGAGCTTGGCATGTCGATGGCTCTATGTGGACGAGTCTGCCCTGGCAGGGCTTGTCCTCGGGCTCATCTGAAAATTGAATGGGGGGCACCTACGTAGGCTCGAAGATCTCGGTCTTCGGGTCGAATGTAGGCATTGGCACAGGTGAACCGGCGTGGATGACATGAGTGATCCCCTGCAAAGCAGAGTCGAAAGCGTTGCCAACGGTAAAGTCCGGAATGATGACAGGGCTGAGGCGACCTCTGGCTTCTGGTTCGAGTTTCTGGACAGCAGGGTTGGATGCGACGAGCTGGGCCTTGTCTTCAGAGCGAACAGTATAGCGCACGTTGTATCCAGCTTCCAGTGCAGCAAGAAGAATGCGGAAGCCAATCAAGCCACTGGCGCCGGTGAGGAGAATTTTGGAAGGCATTTGCACTGCTGGATGAACAACTTGTCACGGTACTAAGTGGACCACAAGACCCACTTTGTATAATAACTATAAAAGCCAGCAAACCGCCGGCGCTGCTCTAGCTAGTCTCTCTCTCTTCTCTCTTTATATAATAATAAATTATTTTTATAAACTTATAGTTTGCTTAGTTGTGCTATAATAGTTTATTATACCTTTTATTTAGTTTTTTATTGCTTTTTAAAAAAGTAATATAAATTGTTATATTTTGCAATAATATAACTTTGCCCCTATATTACTAAGCCTTTACTATATCTTTAATTAACCTTTTCTTTTAAAGCCTTTTATTTAACCTTTTTTTTAGCTATTGCCTATGCTTTATATAATTAAAAACTCTTTAGCAATTTTTAACTATTTTAGTTTCTTTATAAAGGCAAAGTAGCAAAATTAAGCTAAAAAAAACTTTATGCTATTTTTAAAGCTTTTAATTCTACTCTAACCTATCTTTAAAATATTATTTTTAGGCTTTAAGCAGAGGCCTTTTGCTTACTGCTTTCTTCTAACTCTCTTAAATCTGCTATTACTTTTATTTCTCTTTTTTAATAAACTATAGCTTTATAATCTTACTATATATATATAGCGCCCCTTTTTACTTTTAATAATAAAGAAAAAAGCCTTAGCTTTTATTAAAAGAAATATATAAATTAAAAGTTTCTTTTTTTGCTTATTTTAGCTTTTAATTAGCTAGCTTACCCTTAGCTTATTAAATATATTTTTTACAAAGTCTTTTGCTTTTATAACAATGCCTTTATTAAAGTTTGCTTTAATATTAACTATATTACTTTTAACCTAAAGGTTAAAAGCTAGCTATATAAATAGCAAAACATTAGCAATATGCTAGTATACTTAAACTTTATTTATATTATTAAAAACATTGTTTTTATAGCTTACTATAACTTTAAAAGTTTTTTGCAATGCAAGCAACCTTATATTAATTTTATTAGCTGCTTTATCTGCTTAGCTAATATATACGCCTATCTTAATATCCTTTATATTAAAGTCCTTTGCTAAAAGATTGCGCTATTTCTGCAATTTGCTATTATTTTAGTTATTAACCGCCTAGCTGCTAAAGACTTTATAAAATAAGCAAGCCTTTTCTGCAAGTTTTTTAATAATGTTGCTAATTAAGCTTTTTGCTTATTAACTAGTATATGCCCCTTTGCCTTTGCTACGCTGTTAATTTGCTTTGCTAATGCTAGGGAATTAATGCAGCTTAATATAGTCTCTGTTAATAACCTAATTAAAGTTTTTATAAAAAAACATTGCTAGCGCTAGAAGAAAAACCTTTGCTATTATTATAGCAAGCTAGGTTACTTTATTTAATAATGCTTAGCTTGTTAGAACTTTGGCTTTAAACTGTTTGCTAACTGCTAAAAAGATATTTAATTCTTAATTATAATTGTAATTTAAAAGTAGCTAAGCTTTTCTTTTTATCGTAATAATATTTAACTTCTTTAAACTTTATAAAACTAAATATATTATTTTTGTTTAATGCTTTTATATTATAGCCTAGTACTATTTTGCTATTAGTTTAGTTTTTTTTAAACTTTGAATATTTCTTTATTAGGTTTATTAATGCTGCCTTTGCGCAAAAACACTTTATTTCTTATTGTTACTTTACTTAGCAAAAACTTTTATAGCTTATAAATAGCTTTATAGCAAAACTTATTACTAAATATTGCCTTATTTGCTATAGCCTTGCTAATAATTCCACGCTTTTTCCCTTTTATATCTAGCCTTTATTAAACTTTAACGTTATTTTAAGCTTGCTTTAGCTTTGCTAGTTTAACCCTTAGATTAACTAGTTTATTAGTATTATAATAATTAAAAGCTAAACTTACACTAAATTCTTACTCTAACATTAATATTAACCCTTTCTTCTATTATTTATAAATTTACTCTATGTTTTCTACGCTGCTAAAGCAGCGGCAAAAACTTAGCCTAGCATTATTATTAAGCTATTAATTTGCATTTTTAGTATATAAAACTTTTTTACATTTTATAAGCAACTAAGTATTTACTTTTAAATAATATCCCTCGCTAAGCTTAAGTTTATTTTAAACACTATTTTTAAAGATATATTTAATAATAACTGCTTTTTTAATTAAGTTATACTTAAAACTTTCTCTTTAATCTTATGCTAGATTATAAATTTAAATCTTGCCTTTAACACTAGTTTATTACCTCTTTGCCTATGTAAATTTTACACTTAGATAGCAAATCAACTATAGCTCTGCTATATATCTAAAGAAGATATTTAAAAATACCTAAATAATAAGCCTAATTTATTGCTAGCAGCTATTTAAAACCTATTGCTTAACTACTTAAAAAACTTTTACTATGCCTTTCTCCTTTTAGCTGCTGTGGAACTTTTGCTTTATAAGAGTTTTAATTATAAAATTAAGCTTTTTGCCGGCGCTTTGCCTTTTAATCATTATCTATGCCTTATATTCCTTAGAAAGCTTTTTATAGTTTGCAAATACTTTAATAAATACTTTAGCAAAAGCTTTATCTAACTTAGCTAATTACTAGCTGCTATACTTATGCTACTAGCTTAAAAGCCTAGCAGTAGCATGTAAATCTATATAAACTATAAAGGTTTAAATAACGTTATAGTTAAAAACCGCTATCTTATTCCTTTTATTTAAAAAACTTTAAATGCTTTATGCAAAGCAAAGTTTTATATTAAGCTAAATATTATTATAGCGTTTAATTGCCTTTAAACTGCTTTTAAAAATAAATAAAAAATAGTGTTTATTATTAGGTTTAGCCTTTTTAAGTATTAGGTTGCAAACTTTAGTATAATTAGCGTGCTTAGCTCTTTTTAATATTATATTAATTATATACTCTTTAATATTTTAAATAAGCATACTATAGTATACTTTAATAATATACTTATTTATAGTAATTTGTAAATAAAGCATAAGTAATACATTTGCAATATAGTAGCAAAACTTGCATAGGCAAGCCTTATTATTAATATTAGAAAATGTAAGTTTAAAGTTACGTTTATAAAATACCTAGGTTTTATTATTATTATAAAAGGCATTTAAATAAACTTTAAGAAAATAGCAGCGATTTATTAATAAAAGCCTTTAATTATTTTTAAAAACCTTTAGCGCTTTTTAGGCTTTGCAAATTTTTACCGCTGCTTTATTAAAGGTTTTTTAGCACTTGCTTGCCTTTTTACTAAAATAATAAGCTTAGTAAAGTAGTTTAGCGCTTTTTTACTAAAGGCTAAAGCAGCCTTTTATAAGCATTGCTAAGTTTTTTTTTTAAAAAACTTTCTTTGCTTATTATAACTTTGTAAAGCAGATAATAGTAAAGGCAAACGCCTTTAACTAAGCATTAAGAGGAGTATTTTTCTAATATAATTTAACAAAGACTTTATAGCCTATTGCCTTTTTTTTAGCAAAGTATATATTAGTAAAATATAATTATAAAATTTATAATAAAAAACTTTTTGTTATTATAAAAGCTTTTAAAAAGTAGCAGTTAAAGCTTTAGAGCGCTGAGGGGCTAGTTAAGGTATAAATAAATTATAAAAACCTATAGTACTTTGCTACTATAAAGCTTTTAAATCAACGCTAGGTTTGTTAATCTAAGTTTTTTAGCGATTTTTAATTTTAAATTTATTATTGCCTAAGCTTTAAAGCTATTATGCCAAATGTACTTTTTTAATTTGCTATTAATTAGCTAGTAAATTATATTAATAACTTTAACAATTACATTGTTAACTGCTAACGCATACTTTTACCTTTAAGCTAATAATCTTTAGCCTATCTTTGCAACTTAAATACTTTTAAACTTATAAATACCTTTATTAAAAGGGCTTATGCTGCTTTAAACCTTTGCTAAAATATTTTATAGTGTTTTTAAAATAACTTTTGCTGCTGTTTTCTCTTAGCTTTGCATTAAAATATATACTTTGCTAAAGCCGATTGCTAGGCAATTAACGGCTAAATCTATGTCTATAAACGTCTTTTTATCCTACTAAAATCTGCCCTTTGCTTTTAAATACTTTACTAAATCTATGGTTTTAGCCTTAGGGGCTACCTAGGCTGTGTTAAGACCTATAACTTATTTTGATAGTTCTACTACTAGCCAAATATGTTTTAAGACGCCGGCGTTTTTGTTTAAGGCTGCCACTTTTACAAGTTTACTAAAAATCTCTGCAACGCCCTAGCTAGCCTTTTAAACCCTTTGCCTATATCTTTTTAGCTATAGCAAAATATATTTATAGATTATATTAGCTTTTTTCCGCTATATACTTGCAATAGATTTATTTATAAAAATGTATTTATTATTATTAATAAGCTTTCTAAAATGCAATACTTTATCTTTATTTTTAATTTCACCGCAGCTAGCCTAGCTAATGCCTTTGTTTTAGAAATATTTTGCTTTTATGGCACTCTTTCTACTATTATCTTTAACTAGAGAGTATAATTTATTTTTACCTTTTAGCAGAAATTTAGCCGCTGCTTAGGAATTATATTATATGTCTTTATAGCTTATTACCCTTAAACTAATGGCTAAATAAAAATAGTTAATGCTTATTTAAAATAGTATTTTTAAGGATATTATACCTTTTACTAAGATAATTGGGTTAATTGGCTTTCCTTAGCTAAGTTTGCTTTTAATAACCAAGCTTTAAAATTAACTTATATCTCTTTCTTTTTTGCAAATTATAGCTTTAACCCTTAAATAGGCATTAAACTACTTTCTCTTTAGCAAACCTCTAAAATTAAGCTTTAGCAGAAAAAGTTTTAACTTATTTTTATAGCAGCTAATTGTTTAAAATAAGTTATTAAAATATTTAGGCTATTTTTATTGTTATTTAAGATAGATATAAAAACTAGATAAACTAGCGCTGCTTAGACGCTAAAACGCTATAGGTTAGAGACTTAGTTTAGGTAAGTATAAAATATATAAATCTAAGCTGCTTAATAAAAAAGCTTTTGCATTAATAGATTAGTCTTATTTTAGTAATAAAAGTATAAAAGCAGCAGCAGTATAGCTGCTTAGATATTATTAATACTTTTCTATTTTTCTTATATTGCTTATTTATTAAAACTAGCCAAGTTTGCTAGGTTAAAATAAGGCCAACGCCTTATACTAGCGGCGAGCTAAAGGCAAAGTAGTGATAGATAGCTATAATACCAAAGCTAAGCTATTCTAATATTTTAATACTATTCTTAACTTTTGCAATACTTTTATAAGCCTTAAATATTGCATTAAGTAGCCTTTTTTATATTGTTTTAATTAGTAGCCTGCTATAAATGTTTAAGGTTGCAATTTAAAAATTGCCAAATTCTGTAAAGATTACCTATCTAAGCTAGGGCTACTAAAATAGTAAATGCTACTGCTAAACTTAAAACTTTCCCCTTTATAACGCCAACGCTGTAAGCAAGCATAGTAAAGCATTATTAAGGCTAATATAAGGGTAGTATAAAACTAAAGAGTTAGCGTTGTATAAGTAAAGCTTATTATTATTTTGCTATTGTTTTTTATCTATAGCTATAATTGCACAGCATATATAAACCAACACTAAAAAGAAACTAAAAACCTAACTAGATAACTTGTTTTTAATTATAATAAGATTTAATACTTACATGCTTATAAGCTATAGCTTATGCCACTTTTTATATATATAATTACCCTAGTTATTAAAGCTAAAAAAACAGCAAAGCACTAACGCGCTTATAGCATAAAGGCAAGGAAAGCCTTTATCTCCTCTTAAATAACATTTTTATAGTTATCTTTATTATATATAAGCTTAATTATCTATTTATTAGCTTTTTTTTTAATATAAAACTGCTATTTATTTAATACTTACTTTATTACTTTTTGCTATTGTTTAAGCTAAAATTATTTTCTAAGTTAAACTTTTAATTTAAATTAACAATGCCCTTAGCTGCAAAAAACCACTAGGCTAAAACTACTTAATAAAAAGCATGCTTAGCTATAGTTTACTAAGCAAAGCCTTTGTTATTATTAACTATATAAACTTATGCTATTGTTTTATTAGCCCTCTGCCTTTATAATAAGCTTATTATATACTTATAATTAACTAAAACTTTTAATCTTTGACAGCAGCAAGCATAATATAGTTGCTAGACAAGCAAAAACTAGCTATAGTAATAGTAAAGAGGCGGCGGCTAGCGATAAGATTATTAAAAGGCATAGTCTATATTAAAGTTAACATTACAAAACAATATATCATTAGCAATTTACTTACATTATGCTTTTTCTTTAAGATAGCTAAGCCCTAATAGCAATAATAAATATTAACTATAAATAAAAAACTCTTAGTTAAAGCAAGGCTAGCATTTATAATAGCCTGCTGCTGCTCTAGCTCTATATAGGCAATACGATCGCTAGTTGCTAGCCCTATACCAGCAAAACAAAGCTTTTAGTTATCTTTATGCTTAAAGAAACAAAATATACGCTAAGCTTAGTTTATAAGCTTAATAAAGTTAATAATATTGCTTATTATACTAGCAAAAACTTATATTGCGCTTTATTAATAAACCGCTACTTATACGCTGCTTATTTATTCTACTTACCTTAACGCACTTATTATACTGCTAGGCGCACTAAATACAAATACTCTTGCTAAGCATAACAATATAGCTTATAATTAGCTACTTGCTGCCTTTTTACTCTTATACTGCTAATATAGTATAAAAACAATAGTAGCAAAATTAATACTATGCGTTAAAAGCAGCAAAAAAACTAATAAAGAAAAACTAGTATAAAGCTATATCTATAGCAAAAAAAAGCAAAACTATAATAAAGAGATAAAATTAGTTAAAAATTAATTATATATATAACTTTATAATAATAATATGTTAATTACAATAAAAAAAAGGCAAAGTAGTATTATTGCGTAAAAGAGAAGAAAAAAAAATACGGTTATAAAAGCAAAGCTATATAGTATTATTTACCTTTGTTAAAGTAGCCACCACGCTTAGTTTACTTTAAAACTAGCATAGTTGCGCCGCTAGCTATATATTAGCGCAATGCTTATAAAGCAGCCTTATACTATAATTACTTTATAGC
Organism: Dendrostoma leiphaemia; assembly: GCA_026120015.1. Lineage (NCBI taxonomy): Eukaryota > Fungi > Ascomycota > Sordariomycetes > Diaporthales > Erythrogloeaceae > Dendrostoma > Dendrostoma leiphaemia. The sequence goes on from JALRMF010000196.1 coordinate 11,396, forward strand.
ATCACTGCTTTTGCGCTGCATTTAAAAATAAATATAATTTCAAAAAAAGAGTATTATTATAATACTAAATAAACTATAAGACCCACTTTGTATAATAACTATAAAAGCTAGCAAACCGCTAGCGCTACTTTAGCTAGTCTCTTTCTCTTTTCTCTTTGTGTAACAACAAGTTATTTCTATAAACCTATAGTCCGCTTAGTTGTGCCATGACACAACTAGCAGACTTAGTAGCAAAAGGAAGCTGTTTATGGCAGAAATGGACTGGGCTATGCTTGACTGAAGCGAACGATACTTATTTATCAATGGTAGGATTTGCAATTCCTGCATCTGTGGGTCTCAGAGCGGCACAGCTCAAGGAAAAACGCGACCAACGGTCTTGCTGTCGCACTAGTGTTCCTCCCCCCCCCCCGGCCCCTTTTCAAACCCCCGTGAGAGCAGCATTCAATGTTGGACGCCACAATGCCGCGCCATGTACTCCGTATGGTCTCTTGAGTCTTTTTTTAGAGTATGGGCCGTCAGGTCGTCAGGCCGGAATCTGCAGTTGGAATGGGCCATCAGTACTGTTCATCATGGAGCATCTGGGAGTCGGTGACTCAAGATTTCCTTACACGATAGGACACGTTCCTGTGGCATACCTCAAAAAATGACAATCTTCAGTGTTGGGACTATCTGATCCGTACTTACGCCCACGCCGGGGTCGGGAGGGGAGGGATCCGACTCAACTGACGAACGTCCCTCCACGGCCCTATGTGAGCATTCCCGGATGGCTTTTCCAAGGTACGCCAAATCTCCCATTTCAACCCTTCGGATCAATTGGCTTGTGCAAGTAGGTTGTACGCATTGAGCTATATTTACACTACAATGGCCAGGCTTGGACCAGTTCCCAACTCAGATCCGATCCCCATGCTTCCCTAGGTACCGATTTCATTCCCTGTCCCGAGTATATCTCTTGTCGTGTCTACAGTTTGAATCCCTGTTATTTAGCTCCAGATGACTTTGAGAATGTACATAACCAATCAAAAATCTCATCGCACTTGGTATGTGGTGAGGCACGGTATACAGAAGGGACCCTGTTTTGTATAGAGATTTAAGCCAGATTAATGTCAACTGCCTAGTATAACTACTTGCCGTTGTATCTCCCGTTTCTCTCAAGCACTAGGTAACGCCGCCTTGGCATCAAGACTATAAGGTTTTGCAATGTGCTCAAGTGTTCTTTAATAGTCTTTGCAAAGACGAGTTGCCCTCGTGAAGACCACATACAATTGCCATCGATGTACCCTCTCTCTCCACATGAATCTTGCGGCGAGCAGGGCGAGGCGTTGGTCATTTAGAACGGTATATTGTATAAGTCTATTATATAAAAAAGACAAAAGAAAAACGAGCTCTTAAATAGTAGAAAGCTTTAGAATAGTAGAGCTTATAAAGACCCCTGCTTGCAATATACCCCCTAATTAAACAGCAGTTTAATTATATTGTGTTTAATAAACAATAAAGCAGGAAAAACCATAAAAGAAATAGATAATAGCAATCGCTAAATAAACGTTCTAGAGCCCTAGGGTGCTTACTATATAAGCGCTGCTAATTTTAAGCCCTAAAGGTTATTTTTAAACTTTCTCTAAACTAACCAAATAAGAATTTTCGCGCGCGCTAAATTTATTAAATTATATTATATTACAATAGCCTGCTTGTTTGCCTGCGTTTCCGCCTGCAAAATATATACTATCTTACTTTTATATTAACTATAATATTAATAAATAAGCAAGGTAATACTAAGCTTACTTACGTTGCCAGCTTTTTTCTATTAATCTTTATGCCTTGCCTAGGCTGCCTACGCTTAGCTTAAGCTAAGCGCTTAAATAGCTAGTGCTTTAGCATTAGCGCTAACTATAGCTAGCGCTGTATATATTGTGTGCAAAGGCACTTTTGTATATAGCTCTTTATCTTATACTATGCCTCTGCCTTTGCCTACTTTGAAGCTAAGCGCTTTAGCGCTGGAAAGTTTATAAGTTTGCTATTTTTTTCTTTTTTTGTTAAGCGTTCCTTGCTTTCTTTATTTCTTATATGCTATATGCTAATTAATTTAAACAGCGCCTATGCTGCTTTTAAACTGCTTTTAAATAAATGGTTTATGCTGCTCGCCTTGCCAGTAAATTTAATGAAAATAATAATAATAACGACGAAAATAAAGATAAAGAGGAAAAAAAAAAAAAGCAGAAGCAAAAGCAAAAGCAAAAGGAAAAAAAAAAACAAAAACGAAGAAGAAAATAAAAATGTTATAGCTCTATGCGCTAAGCGTATTAAAAAAGTTAAAAAAAGCTTAAATGCCTTTGTTAACTTGCTTTTTTCTTAGGTTAATAAGCAAGGGAAATAGGCTTGGGAACCTTAAAGTTACCTTAAAGCCCTTAAGCCTTTAATAAGATCTGCTTTCCCGCGCTCTTTTTTAGCAAGCTATATATATTTTATAAGTTTAATAATACTTAAAAATACTTAAACTTTTGCCTTAGAAGGTTTTTAGTAAGCTTATCTATTAATATACTCTAAGTTAGCATATAAAGTATTTGAAATATGCTTTTTCCCTGTTTTTAGCGCAGTTATATATTTTATATATTAACGTGCTAAAGTATAGTGCTAATTTTAATACTCTTTCTAACGATTAACCTAATAGTTTATAGGTTATTGTTGTATATTTTCCAGGCATTATCCTTTAAATTTAACTTGATTTCTTTAAAAAGGCGCTGCAAAGATATAACTTCCTTAGCAGTATACTTAACTCTAAATAACTCTACTTTTATAAAAAAAGTTATAATAGTTTTTTAGCGCATAGCTTTCTAATAAATTAAGCTTTTGTAAAGTATAATTATATAGCCTTAGAAAAAGCGCTAAGTTTTTAGGTTGTTTGCAAAAAAAGCGTTAAATAATATAAAAAACACTTAGGCTCTAGAGTTTAGCTAATATTAATAATAAATAGCAAGCATCTAAATATTAAAAAGATATTAGATATATTAATTAATAATACTTAAGTGCTTTAAACTAAGATTTATAAAAAACTAAAAGAGCTAGGTAATAATAAAAGCAACGTTTGCCTAGATTATAATTCTAAAATAAAGCACTAAACTAACCTTCTCCTAATACTTTTTTACCTTTGCCCTAAAAGCTTACTGCTTATTTTTAACAAAGGCAATTTATAAAAGTAGGATAAAATGTAATATGCTATTATTAAGCCTAAAACATCTAATAACCTTTTTAATATATATATTATATATTAAGAAAAGCTTTTTTAGCGCTTAATCCCTAATAATATAAATCTTTAAATACTATTTTACCGCTCTTTAAACTTTGATTTTATATACTTTGCAAATCTTATTAATAATTTAGCAAGCAGTAAATATATAGCTTTTATAATAAAGCATTAAAAAGTTATCTATATAAAAGATAATTATAATAGTCTAATGCTTATTTTAAAATAAACAATGCTTTTCCTTGCATTTTTTTATCCTTAGCCTTCTTAAAGTGCTTAAAAACTCTTTATACTAAAGTAAAGAAGCATTTTAAAAATTATATAAAGCATTGTATAGCTTTACGCACTTTTTTAGCTTTTTAAACCTATTTAATAATTTGCAAAAAACAGGTTTTCTATGTAGAGAAGCGTTAAAGAATGCATTGACTATATTAAACTGCTTAATTTCCAAGTTTTTATAAATAGTTAAAGCTATAGCAACTTAAAAGAAGCATACTGCTAATATTGCTATATATATGTTTTATAGTGCATTCTAAGGCTAAAAGTCTCCCTAAACACAGATTTAAGCTTTTGCCCGCTTAAAAAATCTATTTTAGTTGGGCTTATAAATAAAAACCCATTTTAAAGGGAGCAGGGGACTATTAATAATTGTATAATTAACTTTTTGCTAAGTTTCTTTTTAGAAAAGTATTTACAGCTTATCTTGCGCTGCCTTTCTAAATAAATCTGCTGCTAGATATTTTTCCAGCTTTTTCTAAAACTTTAATAGTAGCTAAAAAAGCTTACTTATATAAGTCCTTTATTTTAGCTAAAGCTTAACTTTAGTTTTCTGTTTTTCTTTTGCTTTAAAGCACTATATTAAATATAATATAAAGCGTTGAAAACAGCTAATCCCCTCTCTTTAGCGCTTTTTATTAATTAGGCAAAAAAGTAGAAAAAGCAGATAGCTAGTAAGAGCTTATCTTTTGCTTGCCTAGCAAAAAAAATGCAAAGTTTATATTGCTTTTTTTTACTAACTTTTCTTATAGCTAATAGCTCCTTTAAATTAAAAAAGCACTTATCTTTAGTTTTAAAGCTAAAAAGTGCTAAAATAGCCCTTTTTTTAATAATAGCAACAAATTAGTTTATACTACTATAATATTACCCTAGCTCTTTTACTTAAAAGACAAAATATATATTATTAATTATTACTTATATCTAAAGCTTTATATGCTTTAAGAGACTTTTAAACCCTTTAAAATAAAGTTTACTTTGCTTAAAGTAGATTTTAAACTCTTTAGTATATATGCTAATAAGTTTGCCCTGTTTTTAAAATCTCTTAGTTAAGTATTTTAAGCTAGGTTCTACTTTTAAAAAACCTTTAAAAATCCTTTAAAGCTAAAGGGGCTACTTTTTTATAGCTTTTTTTCTTTAGCAACTTATTATTACTACTTTAAATCCACCCTTAAGTTGGTAACTAAAAAGGTTTCTAGCTTTATTAAAGCTAGTAAAATTGTTTTAAAGTTTATTTTAGCAAAACTAAGCACTTTTAGCAAATAGGTTATATTTAAAGGCTTTTTCTCTCATAGCTTATTTATTAAATTTTAAGCAGTAAAAGTAGGCAACGCCTTTTTAGCGTTTTTTAAAGTATAAAAAGTATGCTTATTAAACTTTACGTTTCTTATAATAAGCACTTAATTAAGCGCTAAAACTTATATTTAATATATATTAATAGCTATATAGCTAATCAAATACCTAATATAGCCTTAAAAGCTTATCTTATAGCTTTTTATGTACGTTTTTGCTTTTTTTTTCTTATAAAAAAATAGGCATAGCAACTATATGCATATATGCCGCTTTAATCTAGCTAAAGATCTTTTGTTAAATTGTAAATAAAAGTAAAAGAGTACCATTAAAAATACTAAGCAAACTAGCTTTTAAATACCTTGTTTAAAAAGCGCTATCTAGTGCTCTATTGTAGAAATATATTAAAAAAGCAAGCTGCAGCCTCTATTAAAAAGGGCTAAAAGTGCTTTAAAAGGCTGGCTGCCTTCTTTATCTTTATTAATTTAGTGATTAGTTTTTGTTTTATGCGCTTAGCGCCTTTATTTATTTTATAAGTATAAGTAGGCGAAAGCTTTAATTTAATCTTTTTCTACTTTACTTACGCTTAGTATTTTATTATTTTACGCTATAAAATTATTAAAAGGTTATTATCTTACTTAATTAAGCATATTAAAAGTTTATATTTCCGCTATACTTAGCTTTTAAAGTTTATTAGCGTTTAAGAGACTGCTTTTCCCTGCTTTATATTGCAAAGAAAAATAAAAAACTTGCTACTAAATTTATCTTTAATAAAAAAAAACCTAGCTTGCTTTTATTAAGCTATTAGCAGAGAAATTAAACAAATTTTATAAAATATGCTTAAATAAGCGCTTAAAAAGGTGCTTTAACGCTCTTTTAAAAACTATATTCAAAGCATAAATTATAAAATAAAAAGCGCAGCATATACGCATAATTTCATTAATGCGCATATTGCATGCGTTATAAACTAACGCTTTTAAAGCATTTAAGGCTAGATGCCCTTTTTAGAGGTGTTAGAAATGCTTTGAGTTTTTCCTAGGTAATCTTAGTTAACGTAAAAAATAAAGTTTTAAATAAATAAAAATAAAAACAAAAAGCAGAACAATGTTTGCTACACTAGCTAAAATGCTTAGGTAGGTGGAAAAAGGCTTGTATTTAATAAAAACTAAATTATAATGCTGCTTAAATTACATTAGCATAATATTGCTTTTAATTATTTTATAGCATAGCATATAGTTTAAACCTAATACTTAAACTCTAGATTTTTGCAAGCAAGCTTTAAAAACAATATTAATATAAAATCCCTTAACTACTTTAACGCTTATAAGCGTAAAATATTTTGTTTTTAGTTTTTTAGCTTTATTTAATATATTTTAAAGCTTTTAAGTTTCCTTTTCTAACACTAAAAACAAGGTTATTCTAGCCTTTATCTATTCTACCTACTTTAACCTTTAATAACTTTTAAGATTAAGTAGATTTATGCTATTAACTAGGTAAAAGGCTTTACAATTGTTAATTAAAATGCTTGCCAAAAGCTAGTAAAAAGCAGCTTAAGTGATTATATAAATTCCAAGAGCTTTAAAGGGCTTAACTACCTTAAAAAAGCTATTAAGCAAGCCTAGAAAAGCTGGGGTTCTAATAGGTTTAGAAAACTAAGCCTTTTTTGCCAATGCTTTATTATATTAATTGCGCTTAGATAGCTTTTTCTAAAGCTTTAAAAACTTTTTATCTTCTAATCTTTTGCAAATAACTTTATACTAAGCAAAGTTTAAAAGGGTAAAATATATCTCTTCTCCTTTAATATTTTTTAATGTTTTAATTATAGCATATTTAAGCTTTATATAATGCTAAGCTAGCTATTTATAAAACTTATTGCAAAAGTAACTAAACTAAGCATTAAAGATTGCTTATAAAGCTAAGTATTGCTAAGAGTTAAGCATAGAAAAAATTGCTAGCCCCTTTTTAAAGTTATTAAGCTTTGTAGCAAAAGTAGTAAACTAAATGCTAAGCTAATCTAGCGTAAAAGTAGGCTTTTCTAGCTTTTAATCTTATATAAACTTACTTAAAGCTTTAAAAGCCTAATTAAAAGCTATATATATACTAATTGCCTTAAAAAAATCTTTAACCACCAAAGGGCTAATAACATTTGCTATATTATATTCCTAAGCTTAAAGATAAGCTTATTGCTAATTATAATGCTATTAAACAAGATTTTACTGCTTTAATTATATTAACATAAGCAACTAGCAATAATTTTTAACTATGCGCAATATTGTTGCTTTTTTTATAAGTGTTAAATAAAGCTTTAAAGCTTTAAAAAAGCCTTAAAGTCCCATTTTTTTACTTATAAAAATAAGCTAGATTTATATAGCTTTAAGCAGCTAAAAGTCAACCATAGCTATAACCTAATTTAAAACAACTATATATTTAGCATTTTATACTCTTACTTGCATAATAGCAGCAATTATACTTTTAAGCTCTTTTTTATAGTTATTATAAACTTTATTAAAGTTAAACAGCGTAAAAGCTATTAATAGCGCCCTATGCTTATTTTTTAAAAGCTTCTTATAAGCTATAAAAGCATTTTAGTACTTAGCTTTAAGCATTGCATTGCGCTAGTTAAAATACTCGTTTATTATAAAAAGCTTAAAAGCAAAGCTGGTTATATTATTTAAAAAGTTAAGATTAACTTAGTATTAAATACTATAGTTTTTGCAATAAAAACAAAGCTGCAAAAACTACCTAAGATAAGTGTCTCTTCTAATAAGTAAAGCCAGGCCCCTTAGGATTTTGTCAAAAAGGTTAAAAGCTATTGCAAAAGCTAGAAAATAAATAAAAAATAACTAGGGAAAAACGCGCCTGCTTTATTATAAAGAGGGGTAAAAAAGGCTTATAATTGCAGCGAGCAGGGAAAGGCGTTGGTTATTTAGAATAGTATATTGTATAAGTCTATTATATGAAAAAGACAAAGGAAAAACGAGCTCCTAAATAGTAGGGAGCTTTAGAATAGTGGGGCCCATAGAGACCCCTGCTCGCAACAAATCTCGTTACCGTCAGCGCTCCCAACAATAAAGAAATATATGCTTGCATGTGGTGCAATGTGGTTCAGCATTTTGATCTCACGTTCGTTGGGCTTGCTGCCCCCCCCCCCCCCGAAGGCCATATTGGCATATTGACTATCATTGTGACAGCCCTTGAGGCGAAGTATATGCTTTGTACGTTCGAATATGTGTCTCCCAGGTGCGTCACCGGTCTTCGACGCACGCTTGAAGGATGGGACTTTCCTGCAGACTTCAGGAGTGGGCGCATCCCAAAGACGCGCTGCACAGAAATACATCCCGCATTCGACGACTGTCCACAGAAAGGCTGCATCGAGAACTGTTCATATTGACGAGAAATTACGTCCATGATACATCTTTTCTCTACACAGTGCTGACTTACAAGTAGGGTTATCCTCCAAGGTGTTCTTATAGAGAAAGACTACGCTAGTGCGCACACAAGAAGCAACTAAGCCGCTATAAATGGGTACTAGTCAAGTTTCGCTATGTCTGAGAGAACCTTGGAAGTCATTGTACTCACATGCTACCTATAAAACCAGTGAGCATTTTGAATGATTTAAAGAGGTCAAACAAGCTTACTTTAGGGAGGCACGGGCAGCGTTATATCGAAGAACGAGTCTTGCGCCTGAACTAAGTTCTCACACGAGGAGGTCTCGAATTTGAGCCACCTAAGTATACACACGACGTTGCAGACGAAAAATTAGACGGAAAGCAGGATAAGTAGCAGGCGTAGCTGCACTGTTGCGGTGGCCAGCAGGGCCCGGATGAAATCACCCAGTGGCTCGTTAGCTAACATGATTATCATGCTTACTTAAATCATTGACCGCCTCTCCAAAATCTGCTTCAAACGGCGTCCATCGCTGGAAGTTGTATCAGTCTACGGGAGAGCCCCATGCTGCGCTGATCGAGCGCAACTTTCGATTTGATCTTCTGGTCCTCCGAAGCCCTTCTCATGCAGAACTGGAGTTTTCTGAACTGGAAGGATACACGGGAATTCATTTGCCTAAGTCTTATAGAGTCTCAAACCAATACCTAGGTAGTCTATCGCAAACGCTGACAAACATTTGGCCATGGGCCACGTCTAGCACCACTTCCGTCCGAACGACCATACATCCCAACTCGACTTTCAAGTCAGAGCTCGACTCACTGAGCCTATGACCGCCTGGACTCTAAGGCTACAAAAAGCACCTGAGCAGCCTCGAGAAGGGCGCAATACTTTGGTAGCTCGCCCACACGATTTCCTCTATCTGCCTACTTCTGTACTCCTTGAATAACTACTTTGAGAGTGTCCTCCTTGGCCTGTCTCACAACCTCAAACGCCTCCAATGCTTGTTCAAATTTGAACCTGTGTGTGACGAGTTTTCTCGGGTTGACTTTCCCAGAGGCAATCAGAGCAACAGCCTCCGGGTAGCAGCCTGTCGTGTATCGAATCGAGCCCAAAATGCGCAATGCTCGAATGCACGCTGTCGTGATTGGGAACGTGACATTCTGAGTCAGGGGAATCAGCCCTGTGTACCAAGCATGCCAACTGCCGGGGACAGTCTTACCTCCTTGCCCATTCCTGCTTGAACAAATGTGCCGCCCTTCTTGGCCGCAAACACGCCCGCCTGGATACATGCCTCGGCGCCAGTGCACTCGAGCACCACGTCAGCGCCATCTCCCAGCCCAAAAGTCTTGACAATGGTCTCAGCCGTTGCACGAGCAGCATCTACGGGATCCGTTCCGGTGGTGGCCTCTCGCGGAGGAACAAAAGCGTCATCGGCCCCGAACGATTTGGCGAACTCGGCGCGAGCTTTCGAAATGTCCACGCCAACAACCTTCCGGGCTCCGTGTGCCTTCGCAACAGCCTGGCAAAGAGCACCTATGGGTCCACATCCGAAGACGAGGACTGTCTGCCCGCCACGGAGGTCTGCGACCTTGCAGATCTGCACCGCGACGGCGACGGGCTCCACGAGGGCGCCATCCTCAGCTGTCATGTGGTCGGGAATGGGATAACAATAATCTCCTGCCACTATATAGTATTTCTGCAGTGTCCCATCCCACGGCGGGGTCGCTGCGAAAATGGTATCTGCGCAGAGGTTGTACGAGCCAGCGCGGCAGTAGTCACAACTGTGCATATCGTTAGCCGCTGAACTCCAGATGGCTGCTGTTCCCCCCCCCCCCTTTCTGTTCTGAGTAGACTCGCCGTCTGCATGGCACACCGGGTTCAATGGACACTCGGTCGCCCACCTGGACGTTCTTCACCTTGCTGCCCACCTCGACAACAGTACCGGAGCTCTCGTGGCCGAGGACGATGGGACTCTCAAGGATAAAGTCGCCAATACGTCCACGCTGCCAGTAGTGGACGTCCGATCCACAGATGCCGGTCTGTTCGATGTGGACGCGTACATCATGCTCGTCTCGCAGTTTGGGGACCTCACGGTCCTCGAACGATACATCCTTGACGGACTGCAAAACAAAGGCCGGGTTCTAAAGAGTCATCAGTCCCAGTAAATTTCGGTTCACATGAACTCACAGGGAGACTTACGACTTCGGCCATTATGTGTACTTCAGCGACCGTTCTTAGGAAGGATCCGTGTAGGCTGCCGTGCTGCCGGGTGACGACTGATCAAGTGCGGGGATTAAAAGCAATTTGCCCTTGCCCAGGTGATGCACAGTTCGTATATACTTGTATGAACATGTACGGGGAACACTGACGTCACATCACTCTGAGTTGGCAATCCTGAAGAAGAGAGTGGGTCTACGTTGAAGTGGCCTATGTACTCGGTAGACCTCCGGAGTCAAAATCGGCGACCGCTAGGTTGACCACTGCGCAAGGGACTGCAAAGTCCGTGGCTGCGGTATAGGGACTGTGGGCCAAAACCGGGTGACCAGCTCGGATCAGGGACTCTCGAGAAGTCATCAGTCAATTGGTTGGAATCGCAAGGCACCTAGGAAGCCTTTCAGACTTACTGCAATGATTCGCAAAAGAGGCGTAAAGCAAGCAGTCAGGTTCAAAGAATCATATGGGAGTTGGCTTTGTTTGTCAGCGTTTTCAACCCCGCCCGGGCGATCTTTGAGTCCAGGTCTCTCCAGATTCGTCTGTACAATCGTCAGAAGGCTAAAAGTGCATTTTGTTTGCTTTGCATGAGACATTTAAAGAAGTGGCGGAATTCAACCTTGCACACTCGACTGGGAATGAGTTGCCAACTTACCGCTCTGGACGGCGTCGACACTTGTACCCTCTATCGGATGACACTGTCCCGAGGCCTGTACCCACTCCAGACACCACCGCATCTGAGGAGCTGGAACTGCTTGTCTCAGGTACAGCTGGTAAGACCGACGCAGCGAGGTAGACGGCTGGAAGATACAGATGTCTTAAAGAGTAGATCGTGTCAAACCCAAACTTGAGTCTTGACCAAAGTCCAAACCCATCGCGGCTTGAGACAGGGGGATTATTGTAAATGTGAAAATGGGTGCTTGGTGATGAACAGGGCTTTTACCCAATTTCATATCACTAGAGGCAAATACATTAAAAAGATGAGAGCCGTCAGGTAATTCTTATTCTGCTTAGGGTACAGCACGCTCTGACTTTACACAAGCTACAATTCCGAGTCCTGAAGCTCGTGCTTGTCTGGACTGCCCGAATAGGCTCGAACCTCACAATTATACGCCAAGCAACCCCAGACATGCGCCCTCGCTAAAGGGCTAATACCACATTGTTGAGGACTATACAATGACGTAAATGTGGTTTTTCGTGGACCCATTGCTCGTGCCACTCAATCGCGACATTGCAACGTTCGACTACCTACTTACCCCACTCCACTACCCCGGATGTTGGCCGCGGTCTTCGAGCCGGAGGTGGATACTTCTGGCCCACACCCCATGGGGAGGGAGCTGGCACAATCTGGGGAAGATGGAGCGAGCGGCTTCAGTGGGTCCACGGACTCGAACAAGATTATGCGCTCCATCTCCTGGTCGAGTAGTACATAAACGTTCTCCTGACCTGCGATGGGATAGGCTCTCTGAGAGGCTGGTGTAAGCATTCTAGTAAGAGCATGCTACTCAAGGTCTCTACACCTTATCTGCCTGGTGCATACACATCGCCGCATCATTTTCAACAAAGATAGCTGAGACAACATGAAGGAATCCGAGATTGTTGGAGGAGCCCTTGCGGAGGTTCTGCCTCGGACAAATAAATCGTGGTTCCAGCAGTCTCATTTACTCAGACTGAACTTGCTGCTTCTCGTTCCACTCTTGTCCTCTTCCGTATCTGGCTATGATGGTAAGCAGATACAATATGATGAGCTCCTTGATCCTTTAATGGCATATAGCCAGACCTGGCTGATGAAATCTCCTTAGGGTCTCTTATGAACGGACTCCAAAGTCTCCCGCAGTGGACCAACTACTTTGGAGCCCACACGGGGACCAGGCTTGGAGTCGTGAACGCCGCACAGTCCATCGGCTCTGTACTGGCTATCTTCTTCGTCGGTCATTTTTCCGACAGGTTCGGACGAAAACCCGTTCTGCTCGCGGGCATACTCATGGTCATCATCGCGACCATCATCCAGACCGCGGCCGTCAATTATGCCATGTTCGTCGTAGCCCGTATCATAGTCGGCTTCGGGGGCATGTTCGTCGTCCAACCAAGCCCTATGCTCATTGCCGAGCTTGCCTACCCCACGCACCGCGGCAAGTACACCTGTGCCTTCTGGACAATGTACTACCTGGGAGCAATCCTCGCCAGCTGGACGACATTCGGCACCCAGAAGTACAAGGGCACGGCGTCCTGGAGGATCCCCTCCGCGGTCCAAGCAGGCCTGCCCCTCGTGCAGCTTGTGTTCTGGTGGGCCGTCCCAGAGTCACCACGATGGCTGATCGCCAAAGACAGAGCCGACAGAGCTGCCGCCATCCTGTCCAAGTATCACTCGGGTCATGACTGCGTGAACCTAGACGGAGGCCACCACCCTTACACGCCCCTCGTGGAGTTCGAGATTTCCGAGATCGTCCAGACGATCCAGCTAGACAAGGGCGCGGCCGAGATGACCTGGACCTCGCTGGTCGCGACGCCGGGCAACCGCAAGCGCACGCTCATCGCCGTCTGCGTGGGTGCGTTCGCGCAGTGGAACGGCATCGGCATCGTCTCGTACTACCTCACCCTCGTGCTCAACACGGTCGGCATCACGGACACGTTTGACCAGACGCTCATCAACGGCCTGCTGCAGATCTTCAACTTTGGCGCCGCCCTCGCGGCGGCGGTCCTCGTCGACAAGCTGGGGCGCCGGACGCTGTTCCTGTGGAGCAGCGTGGGCATGCTGGCCTCGTACATCGTCTGGACTGCCTGCTCGGCCGTCAACTCGGAGACCGGCTCGAGGCCGGCGGGTATCGTCGTCGTCGTGTGCCTCTTCATATACTACTTCCACTATGACATTGCCTGGACGCCACTTCTTTTGGGCTATCCTACAGAGATATTTCCCTACGCTCTTCGGTCTAAGGGCATTGCCGTTGAGCTCTTCGCAATCTATGGATCACTTGTGGTCTGTGCATTTTGCAACCCTCTGGGAATGGACAACATTGGTTGGAGGTATTACATTGTCTTTTGTTGTTTGCTTGTCCTCTTCTTGGCCGTGGTTTGGTTCCTGTTCCCGGAGACTAAGGGTCACAGCCTTGAGGAGATTGCAGTTATATTCGATGGGAATGATGGGTCCTTGGTCGAAGAATCAGGCAAGAAGGCAACCATGGAGTTTGCGGAGCACTTGGAAAGAGTCTCGCAGACCAGGGAAGATCTTTGAGGATATCTAACTTGAATTCCGGTTTTGTACATACGAGTCGAATTTTTAGCCTTTTCAATTCAAAATGCAGTCATAATCTCGAGTGCTCACTGCAAGACGAAGAAGAATAAGGACAAAACACCTGTTGCTAATTGACCTTGTCAAGGCTGAGAACCTTGGAAGCGAAATCAAGAAGAGATGTTCCGGAATTGAATGGGCGCGTTCTGAAATTTCGTCCCACTCTCAACGTTACTGTAGGGCACAGCTACCTACTCAGCTGCGCGTTTGACTTGCCGACCGCGATGGGACAAGATTATTTATAATTTCTAAACTCAAGTTCAGCTTCTACAGTGGTTTGTTCTCTCTCCCTTCCTTTCTCGTCTGCCCTTGGCTCCTCTGTGTGTACTATGCACTGACTGCCCTGGACGCTTCTCAAAGACAAGTACGCCCATGTGTTGCTACTTCGATGGGATCTTGTATCCGCCTGGGACTAGCCTCGTGAATATTCCCTTGGGGTCGACAGCTTGTCTGATCTGCCTCATCTCCTGGACACTTGCAGCCCCGTAACTGCCAATTACATCTTGGTCCTTGCCAGCATAGTCTGCGAAGAGATATGGGTCAAATGCCCCGAGCTCTTTGGCACGAGTGTTGCTGAAATCCCGAGTGTTGATGGAATCCAGGAGCGAGTGCAAAGTGCTGTTCACAAGGTCGTCATCAGCAGCATTTGCCCAAGAGGCGAACAACTCCACGATGACGAGCGAGTCCGTTCGATCAGCTAGAGCGAACGCATTCTCTTGGGCGTGTCGCTTGTAGATGGCGGGAGGCAGTGGCTCCAGAATGAGACTAATGAGGATCTTGGTCACATTCGTCAGCGCAGGATAGGATGCATTGCACTCCTCGAATGCAGCTTTGATCACCGGCTCGGTAGAGACGATTGTAGTGACCAGGGTTTTGACTCTGTCATGGCCATGTTAGTCCCAGATACGTACCCTACGGTAGGCGTCAGAAATTAGTGTAAGCACTTGCCTGACACCAGCCTGGCTCATTGATGCTGTCAAAATTCCAGTTTCGGTCATATTGGCAACACTTGTCGATTTGTATATCAAAGGCAGGCCAAAGAAAGGCTCGAATGTGGCCGGATTCTCTGTGACCTCCTTGGTGTACTGCAGCAGATTCGCCACCGTCGTAATCTTCGAACTTTGGTTGTAATTGAACGAAGTGATAACAGATGCGTACTCATCATACGAACTAGGGGAGTTGAGACGAACGAAAAAAATTCCACAGCAGTGGTGTATTCCCGCGTCCCTGGAAATGCAACTTTCTGCTGGCCTAGTGCCGCGGAGAGAGCCAGGTACTATCACATTGGCGCATGTCAGATCTTAGGTTCACCAAAGTCAGACATCGGGGTGATGCTGATAGGACACGCACGCAAACATTGCTTGTAGTCTTCGGGCTCGCCATATTGCTGTCCGGCTCCAGTGACTGACCCATTACGTGAGAATCAAAAAGAGACTCGCCCTAAATATATTTATATGAATACCTAGGTATCACATTCAAGCGAGGAAACAATCAGTCACCGAGATTGCGAGGCTCGAGCCCAGAAGTCGTTGGTTCGTTCAAAGGATTCTACCGGCACCAACCTGCTGCGACACCAATTCAATCACTATGCTTATCGGATCATTTCACTGTGCTGAATATTTCTGGGTATATTTCACTATGCTGAATATTTCTGGGTATATTTCACTATGCTGAATATTTCTAGGTATATTTCACTGTGCTAAATATTTCTTAGAGTATTTTACTATAACTATATAATGTAAATGGATTTACCGCGAAACTTTGTTTTGTAATGTTGACTTGGAGGATTACTTTCTTCTCAAGCGCGTTCCCTCCCAGCCCCTCTATTTCCTCTCGTTCTCTCGTCTTTTTATCCTCTCACTCGTCCTCTTATCCTTTCGTCCTCTTGCCCTCTCATCCTCTTCTTGCCCTCTCATCCTTTTATCCTCTTGTCCTTTTGCCCTCGCTCGCTTATACTCTAGTCTTAAGCTTTGCTATTTGACTAGTCTAGTCTAGCTGGTCTGGTTTAGCTGTCTGGCGAATAGATCTAACGAGGACGAGAGGATGAAAGAGGACGAGAGAGGATGAGAGAGGACGCGAGGGGACAAGGGGACGAGGGGACGAGGGGACGAGGGAACGAGGGCCAGGGAACCCTTGGAAAGAAAGATTTGCCTAGCGTAATTTACATTGCACACAGTGAAATACTTTAAGGAATATTCAGCACAGTGAAATATACCTAGAAATATTCAGCATAGTGAAATGATCTAAGAAATATTTATTACACAGTGAAATAATCCGATAAGCACAGTGATCAAATTGGTGTCAAACCTGCTGGAGCTTAGCGGTGACCTTAGGACATTCCTGGCGGGAAATATTGTCTGCAGAGACGTTCGGAAGGTGGACTTCGAATTCTCTCACAGACAAGCGAGTAAATCCTCTACAGGTAGACACTGGGGCAGTGACAGATGCAGTGGACAATGGGCAGCGGCCCACTAATTCCTGTCTGTGTCGTCAGCCGTTGAGACCAACGGCAGCATTGGGATGCGGCTACAACGGGAAAAATCACCAACGTTTGCACCGCCAGGCCACTGAGCTGAACTTCCATGGCAATGTTTTCTTGGGCTCTTCCTCGCTGTTTCTGAAGTGAAATCCAGCAAACGACAGCTTACTAGCGAGAAACTAACCACTTGGTGCCTGTTCAACTCGGTGGAGGTCATGATGATGAACACAAAGGGTATACTAGGTGGGTTCTGTTCCTGAAAGATTTGCATGCTTGTATCTTACGCGCTCATTCTTCACATCAGTGACGGGCGCAGATGGCGGCTTGGGTAGCGCTATTGTGAAGCACATTGCCAACTCTGCCGAGCTCGAGGGCTACTACCTATGCCGTTCGTTCCGCGTCCTCCGAGCTCTCCCCGGCACTTGCCTCCGCCCAAACAAAGACACTCCCATGAGGTCCTCGCACTCTACCTGGCCTCTCAGTCCAGCGTTCGGCGCATAGCGGCAACAATCAACACACGCGTCGCGGCAGGGGAGATTGCCCCCATCCGAGCGCTGGTGCTTAATGCCCGGCGTCCAAGACTTCGGAAAGCAGCAGTGGCTGAAAGAGGCTGATGGTGCCTTGGACGTCACGTTTGCGGTGAACTATCTAGGCCACTGGCTGTTGACGTTGTTGCTTCTGCAGAGCATGGACAAACAAGAGGGGAAAATTGTCATTCCAAGGTTGTTAGCAGTCAGGCGCACGAGTGCGTATATCTGTTTCCCGCCGTCAGCACCACCTCGTGAAGATTTCCGCATGTGCTGATACCCTTGGATAGCCCGCTGGACAAACGCAACGAGCGTTCCAAGGCCTTTGTTGGAGAGTACAAGACGATCACTCACGACCACAGCAGCATCGATGCCATCGCCAAGGGCACATCGTCTGCCTCCTCCGAGGAACCTGGCTTTCGTTCTTGCCATCGACGCTACGGAGCCTCGAGACTCGTTCTCGTCATGATGATTCACTCTATGCAAGGGACTCGACCGCGATCCCAACCTCAGCAAAGTTGGCATTGTCGGTGTCGTTCCTGGGACGATGAGTACCAGACTCCAGCGGCACGCACTGTGGCTCTTGTGTGCTCTTTTTCAAGACAATCTATCCCTTTGTTGCTTAGCTCAGCCCCAATGGACCTATCAGGAGAACATAGCGTAGCGCAGGTGATGTTCTGAGGGCTGCGTTTGATCATGGGCCTGGGTTGGGCGAGGAGCCCAAGGGAGTGTATCTCGATGGTACTGCACCGCCGGAGACTGGTGAGGAGTCCCGCGATGCTCAGAAGAGAGACTTGGTGTGGAAAGATAACGTGCGCTTGACCGAGTTGAAAGAGGATGAGACCGCTCTTGTTGACTGGCAGTGAAGCTGAAGAACGCAGGCAGCATCTTTTGGACCTACACTACCTATTGGTTTTGAATTGCCAGAGCTTGTACATAATTGATCTAGCTGAGGACGCAGCCACCCGCCATCCATCAGACCAGATCCATCTTCAATGTTGGCATCATACCATGAAGCTATCTTAATTCGTAATGGAGATTGTGCACTTTGACATCCTGATTATGGCATCTGGTTGTGGATCCATCAGGCTCGAAGACTTCATAGGACCGACCTCGACGCCCAGAGTGGGATCTTATCAACATGCCCTCGATGTTCAAGCCGAAGCTGAATCTTTTAAGTCTTGGTCTCACCCACGAGATGTGCCTTGTTCATAACAATATCCGCATTGCGACTGTGAAACTCGTCTGGAGTGAAAAAAGCTCTGAGGGAATGGTGGACGCTTGGCAACTTTTACTGATAGTCAGGAATAATATGCTCCCTGTCTATAAATTTTAATGTGGCTCCCTAAGATGGAATAATCATCTTCGAGCAGAGCGGCGGAAGAAGATCATATCTACTTTGCGAGACCTCGTTGCGGGCTCCAAGTAAGCTACCGCCCATCGTTAATTTACAACCTAATATAATCTTAAGCCTTTATTTTTCTAGTAAAACCTAGATAAAGGAAGTTTTTATTACTTCAGCTGCCTAACAGTGGCTTAATAACCTTAGAAGTGGCGCACTAACTATTTTAACAACTTTGCGCCAACTTAAAACCTTAAAAACTCAAGGCTTACCTAGGCGATTATATACTTATAAGTAAAAGTATAGCTTAAGAGATTAAAAAAAACATTTGCATATAACCAATTTCAAAGGCTATTTTAGAATGATAAGCACAACTATTTAAGATGCGGTGCACACATTTGTATCAGTCAGGAGGGGAAAAAAGCCTGGGAAAAAAATTTTCTCTCTTCCGCCGGGAATTGAACCCGGGTCTCAAGCGAGCAACACAAGATCACGAAGACCAAGTCAATATTGACAAGCTTGCATACTGACCACTATACTACAGAAGATGTGAAGATTCAGTCTCTACCTGTGAGCAGAGTGTAGTGGGTCCATGCGAGGGTTGCGATTTGTTTGAATCGAGAGGATGATATTGTCATGACTCGCTGCTAAGGTTTATATCCAGACTCGGTTCAACTGCATACATAGGGCTGGGGCACTTCCAAGCTCCTTGTGACCTCAGTCCATGTGGTTCAAAGACCTGGACAACCTGGTGTTTGGGCTGGCGAACGTTGAATTGAAAGAATACAGCGAAGTAATCTTGAAGTTAGCATGTCTGGCACTAGGGATTCCATAACACATGTGCAAGTCCACAACAACTCCATTTGTCAATGCTCGTCAAGACTTTGTCCGGGAAAGATAATGCCGAAATCATCTGGAACGTATATACTCAGGTAATCACTTTGTACTAGTAAATTCTACCGGGGGGAAATTGCTCAAACAAAGCCACGAAACTCTTTAACACTCGACTGTCGTCTGCATTTGGTGCATTAAACCACGCCCCACCTCCAGGCACTTTCAATCCCTAAAAGCAAATGAAACTTTAGACACTATAAGCCATTGGTAATTTACAGGTGTTGAGTGTCATGGTATTGTGTTTGGGGCTCGCATTGGAATTATGGGACAGGGATAGGCACAGGTATCCTCTGTCTCTCAAGTGCTCTCCCGCACTTATCTCTCTCTTTTCTTTGTTGTGTTCTCTTTTCCTTCACCGCAGGTGGTGTCTAGTCTGGGGCCACGAAATGCGACGTCACTATAACGGCTACGATCAGGTAGGTAGGGAGGTTTCGTTGTTTGATATGTCGATTCATCTATATCCAGCCCAGTTGCTCTTCGTATTGACTATTCTCCCCACAAAGCATGCTGAGCTCGCTCGAATATACAACCGTACCTTGAGCTTTCTGGCCTCAGAGTGTCCTGGGCCCATAATACTGGCATCAGCCCCAGCAATGAAACGGCACTCCACGCGAGATGGTTCTCTTTCGGGTACCGTAATGCCACCGTGTACAACCCAATAGTCACTCCAACTCGCAAGACGCTTGCGATGGGTATCCGAACGATCCTCTGAATGCTAAACCCAGGCATTATTCTTTCGGTTGTGAAGAAGGCGTCAAGGACGGTTCCCAAGCCCGCCAAGAACAACAAAGTGCGCCTCTTTCCCAACCTTACAGGGAGTGTGCTCATGCCATTGTAAGCGTCCTCGGCGATATCTCTTGCATCACAGACAGTCTCGCGGAAGTACTGGTACAGGATAACAAGACAGAGGCTGCGTGCACGGAATGAACTGTCTATGCACTCGGCACTGGCTTTGTGGTTGCAAAAATAGAACATGCCAACATCAGCTGTGACGAAGCCCATGCAGATGGCGACGATGAGGGATTTCGCCTCCAAAAACTGGAGTCGTCGAGTCAGCGGCAAGTCTACAGCGTTCATGGCTCGGGCCTGATTAACTGCTTGTGAGCGATCACTTACAAGGACTTTTGGTTTTGATAAGTAGAGGCCCGTTGACGGCGAGAAGAATGGGATGCACGGCGTGCCCCATCCCAGGCCAATCAGGGAGAAGCGATACATGCGAATTGCGGTATCAATCCCAACGAGGTAGGTGGTGATGAGCACTACGGCCCAGAGAGAGTATATCCACATGCGCCATACCCAGTCTCGTGGGCGACCTGATGATGGAGTGTCCTTGTAAGTATCATATGCTGGAGAGTATTACTTAAATTAGCATCGACACTTCACCATCATGACGACAACCACTCACAGTCAACAAGGGCAGATGCTGTGCCTATCATACCCAGGAGCGCAACAGGTAACTCGAATGAGCCTGTGGCGACATGAATAGATCCTATCACTGGAGCAAGATGACCCAATCCCATTAATGAAGGCAGGACTACTAGGCTGAAGAATATGTCTCCTCGAGACTTGATATTCATTGTGTATCATCACTGAACATCTCCTAGCCCCGGTGGCATGGCATAACGAACAGAGACTGAATCCAAGGGAACAAAATGAAGACCACAGCTCGACCACGGCTATTCTGTTTGCTCGTGACGACAAACCATGTACATATGTACATGGACAATTGCCTCGGACACTTTTCTGAACTTCTCATTCTATCCGCATTGGATCAGGTGCATAGTCCAGATTGCAACGGGATGGTGCCGTGGCACAAATCCTTGTGCTCACATACACGTACGCCCTTGTCTACAGAGATTGAGTGCACTTCATCCTCGTATGTCACCGTACTGTCGGTGATCTAAAAGCGCATTCAGCAGTCTAGTAAATATCCTGCTTAGCTGGGGATGTTGTGAGGACGCCATGTGCGTCACGAATTCTTATCTACACCCTTGAACGCGAGGCACTAATGCCGTGTGATCAATGCAACCTTCTCGGCGCAAAGCCATCTGTATGTATGCAAGACAAATCCTGTAGGAATGTCAGGCGTCTTTGTGATGCGGGGAATGCGTGCGGTGAGTGACGGCTGCTGTCCCAGCGGAGATGGAGGAGGGCAGCCGGTAGATCCGCAGATACCCAGGTGCGATCGTCTTCTGCGCGTCTCACATACTTACTGGTCGCCATATAGTTAACCTATGGAGTACTGACTACATGCTCACAGTTTGAAAATGCACTGTGAGAGCACCTTGCTAACCTGCACGTGAGGATAAACCTACAGGTGGACCACATTTCTCGTCGCATGTCTATCCAAGTCGGGGGGTACCCAACAAGACGGCGGTTAAGTCCAAGATCACCGTTCAACGTCACTAGAATCTCAGTTGTCTACGATTTGTTCATCTCCCTCTGGCCACGAGTCAATTTGATATCTGTGAGAGAAGAGATGGCGTCGAATATTTCACAATGCTTTTCTTTATTGAAGCCAATTCCAGATCTTAAACATGCGACAAGCCAAGCGCTTGTTCCCGGGGTTTCCAGCCTTTCTGTGATGACAGTGTTACTAGTCTTTGCGGGCTGGTTACTTCATCTCATCGAACCGGCACTGCGAGTGTCATTCTCGCCGAAGTATGCTCCCTATGCGTGGGTCAAAGGGAAACGAGGGTTTGGGCAGTTCTTCAAGGTAGCCTATGAGTGCGTGTTCGCCTCTGAAGGCCTTTTCAAGACATCATATGAAAAAGTGAGTATCGTGTTTAAAGCGCGGAACTGCTCATGCTGAGTGAGTGACCAGGTCCGCAAGACAGCAAACGATGTCTTCATCGTGCCATTTCCGCACGTACAGTCAGGGTTCCTCTTCTTGATGCCCTTAGACCTGATAGATGAGTACGTGAAGCAACCAGAAAATGTGGTCTCTTTCAAGACATGTATGTATCAAATCCTTCATTTCTTCAATGCCTCATCTGAATTTCCAAAAAAAAAAGCTCCCAGAAGGCCAAAACTAGTACCGCGATGAGATCTAACAATTTGCAGACGTAGCTGGTGCTATGCACTCGAAGTATGTTTGCTTTGGGGACAATATCTTGAACAACAATATTCAAACACCTATCGTGTTGCGCGAGCTCAAAAGTAAGCTCGCTGACAAGATGCCGATGATGAACGAGGAGATGGTGGGCGCTTTGGAACACTATGTAGCGTCAAGGCTGGACGAGAGCGGTGTGATGCAAATCAACTTATGGGACATGGTTACCAAACTCATGTCGCGCTCAAGTAACAGGATCACGTCGGGCTATCCGCTCTGTAGGAACCAGGAGTATTTGGACGCCATGGTTCAGTATTCGGTACACATGTTCTCCACAGCGGTCTATATCCGCTTCATCCCACCGTTCCTGCGCCCGTAAGTAATCCCAGGTACGCATCCTGGCCCACAAAATACTAAAACATTTCTCGCAGTCTTTTGGCACCGTTGGTTCGACGACCTCTTACCAAGAAGCGAGGTATTATCATCGAGCACGCAGCTCCCGTCATCGAGGAACGCAAGAAGATCATCGCTGATGCGGCGGAGAAAGGTATCGAGGCCGAGTTGCCGGTAAGTCAGGCATTTTTGGCTCATGGCTGTCGGTAGAAGAAAGGAAAAGACATTAACACAGCTACAGAATGATCTTCTCAGTGCTTGTATGAAGGTGGCCAACAAGGACAAGAATCGTCAACTCGAGTACTCGACCCCGATGCTTTGCAATCGGGTGATGAATCTCAACTTCTTGCAGTCCTACTCCAACGTTCTTAGCTTCACCAACGTCCTCTACGATCTTCTCTCCCTACCCAAGCCCGTCTTTGAGTCTACAGTCGCAGAGCTGAGGGCCGAGATCGTCGCCAACCTGGGCCGTGGCGATGACTGGTCCATCGACTTCACCAACCGCCTGCATGCAATGGATGCCTTCATCCGCGAGAGCATCCGCTACAATGCCATTGGCGAGGTCGGGCTCGAGAGAACAATCGTCAAGCCGGGGGGGTTCACCTTCTCGACCGGCCTTCATGTGCCCCAGGGCGCCATCCTCGCCTCGACGCTGCGCGTAGGCCAACGAGACGAGGGCCTCTACCCTGGCGGCTTCAACCCCAAGCGGGCCCTGGAGGATCCAGCACACCCGGCGATGACGGACATTTCGCGCGAGTTTCTCAACTTCGGCCTGGGACGTTCTGCCTGCCCTGGAAGGTGGTTCACCGCCAATCTGCTCAAGCTGGCCTTCTCGCATTTGCTCCTGGACTACGACTTTGATCACCTCGACAAGCGGCCGCCAGGTGTCCGCAAGGTCACACTGGTCGAGCCATGCGGGACGTCTCTGGTCACTATCAGAAAGCGCACAGTGCCAGTGGCTTAACTAGTGCTGCAGTGACATGATTTTCGACCGAAACCTTCAAGGCCAATGGGTCTTGAAAATACGAGTAACAGACACAACAGATGAAATTCCAAAGACGAGTCCTGCGTTTACATATGGTCAATTACCCACAACGACTGTCTAATTCGATATGGGAATGAGGCTATGCCAGATGCAATACATCTTGAAGATCTTGAAGAAGTGTATTGTATACGAGGTTATGCCACCATCAGTGAAGAATGACCTATGGACCGGCACAGGTATGCTGCTTTTGTCCATTATTGACTTTCAAGGACCACTTGCCGTATTTGCTGCTTATCTGACCACATCCAAATATCAAGTCCGCAGGGCTAGCGTGAAAGAGGACGGGATCCAGATCCTCCCGCCATAAGCCCCATACCTTTTACGGTCTCTCTTGCATGAGCCCGGGAAATCTGGGGCCCCGTGGGATAGTTGATGTAAGGCAGTGGCAAGCAAAATCTGGAAGAAGGATCTGCGAGGAGGACTCGGGGAGAGCTGGCCCGGACAGCCGTGCGTTGAATCTTGGTCAAGATGTGCTTGCCGGAGCGTGGACTTTGCCCCAATCAGCTTTCATCGTTGACTGTCTGGGTTCGAGATGCTATACTCGGCTTACGGGCTCTGGGTGGCGTTTTCTTAGCCTAGGATTGTACTGCACCCGGCGTGGGAGTGCTACCGTACGCGCGAAGGTGGTCAGCAATGAAAACTTCATTCGGACTCGTGCCAGCCATATTATTGGAATGCTCCCCTTGTTACGATGGCTCCTATCAATGAGACGCAACTTCGATACCAAAACGTTGCGTATGCTTAGTGGTACCCATTCACCCACCGTCTTGTGTGGCGCACCTCTGGCGTCAGATATGTCGTCACATCTAGCTCGTCGTCCTTGTTGCATACACAGCTCACCGATGCCTGTAGGCCCGAATCATCGGCCAAGCCCCGGTGGTCTGCTAGGCCCCCCAGCGCGGTCATGAACCGGTGTGAATATGCGCTTCGGCCCCGCCTCTGCATCCACTCCACGGTGCCACGGGCGACACTGAGATCGTCGCTCGCGTAGCGCCACACGGGAACATATAGCTTCACCTCAGGCAGCGGACTGCCAGGCCGGATGTCGAAGTAGTAAATCAGCCCGGGCTGTGCAGTCGGCGCCGGGCCGACATACTTGTCTGAGGCCGGATCGTGGCGCGGGGCACTGGGCAGCTCTTGGTCGTCTGAAAACTCATCTGGCAGCCCGACGGCCGCATGGATCAAGGCACGCACCTCGGCCACAGTCTTTTCCAGGCCCTGCCGTCGTCCACCAAGCGTGACTATATCGTGTACCGACGCAAAGCTGGTGTGTGGGGTCATGAAGTACCATTTCAGCCGCGACTTGGTTGGTTCCACGGCATCGACGGCGACCATGAGGGGCATGAGGGCGCGACCTTCTGGGTCCGACGATAAGAAGTCCAGAAGCGCGGCTCGAGCAGGACTTTTTGGGTGAAGTTGGGACAAGGAGGGCGTGAACAAGCCCGCATGGGGCATATACGGCAAAGTTACAGCACGCGGCGCACAGTACGTTTTGAATCCCAGACCGCCTGGGACGAACTCGGCAGCCACTGCGAATGTAGTGCCAGTTGGTGTACCGGCTGCGGCTATCTCAATGGCCCTCTGGTGCTGGTCTTCGTCGAACAGAGTGGAGAGAAAATGGTCCGTCCAGGTCAGGTCGGCCTGAAAAGACGCCTCAAGACGACGAACCAGCTCGATTCCGGCTTGACGATTCTCAGGGTCCTCTATCGACCCAGACAGCGGACCAACAGGCTCGAGTGAATATCGTATGTCCGGCTGGCTGGTGCTCGCCCGCTTGTTCCACTTCCACGAATACTCAATAGGCGACCCTTCTACTGTAATGGCTGATTTGTATTGCAGCTCGCCTGAGGGTGACGGTCTTCGGCCCATGTTGGATACCTTTATAATACAATATTAGATTATTGCTGCCACGCCCTGGGCAAAAATACTTACAGCCCAATGATAGTGGAATAAAAGGGCTTCATACTGCCTCTCTATTGAATAACCAGCGGCATCCAGTAGCATCGCGAGGTGACGACCAGTGAGTTGCCACCAAAAGTTACTGTCGACGTCGCGGGCAGGTAGAAGTTTTGACAGTTTGGCCCATGCCTGAGACGGCTGCTGGATGCTTTGAAGACTCATGTTCCTTCGTATGCTCTGATCATCTCTCTCCCCATATAGGCGAGATACCGTAGGAGAAACAAGAGATAAAAATGGCCTGGGAAAGGCTCTTGTCCCTGGGATCTCGCGAACTACTTCCAACATTCCGACGATCCCCGGTCACTGTTATTTTACTCCGCTCTTTGGAGTACCAAGTACATTTGCTTCATTAGCGCTGCGTACTGTGAGTATGCAAGCGCCAAGTAGCGCGTCAGCACGGTCTGACACGCAGCCACAAGCGGAGCATCCAGATAGTGAGGATCTGATCGGGATCTGATCCTCCATACCCTTGGGCTCTAGGATCCTTCCCCGGATTTGGCGCGGGAAAGTGGAAGAAAAGTGAAAGTGCGCACACGGGCTTCGCGACGAGGCCGAAGACGGTGTCCTGGAGCTCGAAACACCGGAAGCGAAGAACCAACTGACCTCCAAAGTGACGATACCTAGGTATCCAGCCTAAGCCCAGTCCTTGAGCTGGTCACTAAAAAATCATGCTGTCAGCTATCTTGATATGGACGGTGCCCCTGCTCGTGATCTTCCTATACTCTAAGCTGCGATATCATCGATTCCGGCAGTATGGTTCTTTTCCACAGCGGCCGGCATCCCTCATATGGGGCAACATGAAGGAGGTGAAAGAATGGGAGGCTCTGGGAGAGCCAGACCGGCACCCAGGTACACTTCTTCCTGGCCTTCCTGGGACGCTGAAACTGAGACTGACGTGCGCCATAGATCTTGGATTCGAATGGATGGGCGAACGTCTGGGCAACCCTCCCGTATGGCTACTGGATATTCGGCCTTTCGCTCCATTTGCCACGGCTGTCATCCAGAATCACGAGGTAGCCGATCAGATAGCCAGAGGATCCAAGACGTTTCCCTATAGTACACCTCGGACAAGCGTGCTTCAGACTCTGCCTCTGTTGGGGACCAAATCACTATTTGCTACCGAGGTCAGCTATTGCTCCACAGGCCTGTGAAGTCTGGTTTCTGATTAACAATGTGTGCAGAACGAGGAATGGAAGTCTTTACGCAAGCGCTTCAACCCAGGCTTCGCACCGCAGCACCTCCTAACGCTTCTGCCCACCATCCTGGACAAGTCATTCCGTTTTTTGGCAAATCTGGATCACAACGCCCGGACGGGTGACGTCTTTCGAATGGACAAGCTGACAACGGCCCTGACGTTCGACATCATCGGGGCCGTGACCATGGATATTGATCTGAATGCACAGCAGCTGGATGAATCCAAGCGGAGTGACTTCATGAAGCTGTACAGCCAGATGCTCGCCTCCTTCACCAACGATCCCGGCCGGCTTCCATGGTGGCTGACGCCGCGGAGAAATTTGCAACGCCGTGCCATTGGCAGAGCCATCGACAGACAGCTCGAGGCCATGATCCGCGCAAAGTCAGCGACGCTTCGAACCAAGGAAAACGAGAGTGTCCAGCGCAGCGTGTTTGATGTCTGTGTGCAGGGCACCGAGTCTGAGGAGCTGCCGGACGAGATCGTAGCTTCGACGCGTGACAACGTCAAGACGTTCTTGTTTGCCGGGCATGACACGCTGAGCACACTTCTTCTGTGGATCTTTTACGAGCTCTCGCGGACGCCACGGGTTCTCAAGGCGGTGCGAGCGGAACTCGATGACATCTTCGGGCCGGACCCAGACCCCGAGGTCGTGAGGGCGCAGCTGGTAGCACCCGGAGGCGGCAACCTCATTCATCGGATGGCATACGCTTCGGCCGTGATCAAGGAGTGTCTGCGGCTGTATCCACCAGCTTCAGCGATGAGAGGGGTCCCCAAAGGCTCAGGCTTCAGCGTGCGCACCCCGCAAGGCCAGGAACTATGTCTAGATGGCCTGTCAGTGTACATCAACCACTATGCCATCCAGCGAGACCCGTCCGTATATGGACCGACGGCGAACGACTTTCTGCCGGAGCGCTGGTTGGGCGACACAGGCACATCGCAGGCCACCGATAATGACCACAACGACGCCCCTGAGGAGAAAGTGCCAGCACCGGCTGTGAACGAGGCCGAGCGCCGCAAGATTCCTGCGGCGGCATGGCGGCCTTTCGAGCGTGGGCCTAGAAATTGCATAGGCCAGGAGCTTGCTAATATTGAGGCGCGTGTCATTGTGGCACTGGTGGCGAGACGTTATGAGTTCGTCAAAACAGGACTCGGAGCGCTGGATCTGGACGAGGAAGGTTTGCCTGTTCTCAATGAGAAAAACCAGTACAATGTCAAGGAGGACCTCTACTGTGTAAGACTTCCATCACTTCTCACAAGCAAGCGCGAACAAAACTACGTTCGCGATCCTTTTCAAAGGGAGTTGCGATGAAATATATGCTGACAATGCCATTTTTGTACAAGACTATCCAGATCACGTCGAGGCCTAAGGATAGTACGATGCGGATAAAGCTGGTACCGGATCCGTCAACTCACCAATGAGTACGAGGGGTAAAGAGTGAATAATAGGGTGACGTCTTGGTGGCGATAAGCGTCTAATAAAATTTGCAAATAGGAATGATCTTCTCTTTGACTCAGGTCAGTATCCAGGTATGCCATGGGTCTGCGAGCTCGAAAACCTGGGAAGGCAGAACATGTGTTTCTGGGTGGTACCTAGTACCCACTATAAGCCCTCTAACCTTGAAAGGTATATGTTCATGAGCCCAGGTAGACATTCACGCCTCCCAGTGCGAATGAGGCTTCCCGTGCATCTCCAGCAATCCACCCGTCAGCAAAGCATCCGCACGCACTGGTAACAGAAGGGGCTCCAACAATCGAGTCTGATCAAAGTACACGCTTGCCCATCGCAGATGAGCCGCCCATGTGCCCGGTCTCCAGTCGGCATCAGCATTCACAGACTCGTCCCAAATCCTAGCCAGGTACTCTCTATGCTTGCTTACAAGACCGTGTGAGAGCTTCATGGTCGACGAGACAGCCAGAATCCCATCCACAAACTCCTCGGCCTCCTTGTAGGCGTCGTCGTGCTCTGCTCCCTCACGTGGGCGGCTCAGGAGATCGAACTGCCTGCGGCCGGACCACTGCGTCAGATGTTGTGCCCAATAGACTTCGGTGATACATTCGTAGAGGAGTACTTTCTGCGCAAAGTAGGCGGGTCCGTCCCACTTCAATTCCGGATCCTTGATATGCCTCAGGCGCTCTACACAAAACATGTGCGAGACGTAGTCGAAATACGGCCCGTACTCAAACTCGGGCGGCTCTCCTGTCGAGTTGGGCACCTCGTAGCGCGGGAGGTGGCGAAGCAGCGGGTGATGCCTCATGCCCGAGGTGCCTGAGCCATCCTGCCAACAGCGGAGGTAGATATCCTGCCAATACCTGACGCCGAGGCATCCCTTGCGCGCAGCGATGAGGCC
The DNA here is from genome assembly GCA_026120015.1 of Dendrostoma leiphaemia. Taxonomy (NCBI): domain Eukaryota; kingdom Fungi; phylum Ascomycota; class Sordariomycetes; order Diaporthales; family Erythrogloeaceae; genus Dendrostoma; species Dendrostoma leiphaemia. The sequence continues at coordinate 40,318 of JALRMF010000196.1, forward strand.
GTTGAAGAACATGGCGATCTCGTCGCTGATGGTCATCTTGAAACCCATCATCTCCAAATCGTCCTCCGGGTCGGCGAGCCTGTCCCAGCATAAGCCGTCCAGGCCGCGGAATAGCATGAAGCCGACGTCGAGCCAGACGCCGCCGTGGAGGTACAGGAGCGGAAGCCGCATGATGTCCCCGTGGTGGGCGCCGAGATGAGCGTTCGTTGCCTCACCAGATGGCCCGATCATCGAGTCCGGAAGGAAGCTAACGGGCTCGGAGATGTATTTGGACCAGTGGTTCGCTGAGCCTTGGACCATATCCACCACGCGGATGGTCCAGTTCGGATGGCGTCGTACCCAACTGATGATGTTGCGCTGACACCATGGCTTGCAATTTGCTAAGCCGCTGTCCCAAAATGCCCATATATTTCGTTCTGAGTCGTCGACGGGTCTGAACGTCTGGAGATCTTCAAGAATCTCTTCATTGGAACGTCGATCCAACATCCTCCTCTACCAGGTAAAGATCACAGGGTACCTGAGTACCGTCAAAATATGATCGACGGCTTAGGGTCTCCCAAATCCCCGGTGTGGCATGCACATGAAATTGGCAACAGGGCAATGTTTTGCAAAGGGAAACCGCCAGGTAAGCAAGTCATCCTGCGTGGACCCAATTTATTTCCGTTTCGTAGTACGACGCATAATCATAGAGCCGAATGTCTGGTCAGCTGAACACTGCCTAATTGCATGCTGGTTTTTCGTCTCGCTCGAAAAAGGCACTAGGCTTATTGCACATGCGGCTTACAGGGTAGGTAGTATTATGCTATTGCACAGTTCAATGTTCCGACGCCGTCAGTGCTCAGCAGTCGACAAACACCATACCAGCTTTGGCCGTCCACCAGTGGACGTGTCACGTGCGGGCGACCCCTCGGACATCGTACGAGAGTCATCGCTATGCGTTTTGTAGTATCTGCTTTGAAAACCTAGGTCCTATATCTTCACGCGGCGCGGTGACCTTGCTGTGATCAATGTGTCCATTAAATCAACTTGATCGGGCACAAATGTCATCGCTTGACGTATCCGTACGTCTGATCAACAGCTTTTTGTGTGCCTCGCCCTTTGCAGGTCACCTACAAACGCCTCTCTCCCCCATTTTCTCCGTCCTTGGTCAGATGTTCTCCCTCCTTTCCTCAGATCCAGTGTTGTCATCACTCTTTTCTGCATAGGGGTAGCTGTGCGGGACACCAGCAGCACCCTGGGCAGCCACGCTGGAGTGCCTCCTGTGGGCAATTTCGGTATCTTCGTAGTTGATGAGCAGCTCGCCGTGCTTGTCGTAACGCCTCGGCTTCTCCTTGGCGATCTTGACCACGTCGAAGGCCCCCTTGAAGCCGTGACTGTCTTGGAAGATCTCGTCCATCTGCGTAGGTAGCGTTAGTGAGGTCTCGCGCGCTAGAAGAGGGGGGGGGGTGTTTTCTCTTCTTCTTCTTTTTTTTCTTTGGGGGGGGGGGGGGTTGGAGAGGGCGGGGATACATACCTCCTCGAGTGAACGGTATGCTGTTTCGGGGAAGAAGAAGTAGACACACGGCACCATGAAGGCATTGATGACGGCGAATACAATATACGTTTGGTAACCAATGTTGGCAAAAGCAGGAGGTGTCACCATCACGACGAGGAACTGTGACATTTGTTAGCAGGGTCTCGTATAAGCTACTGATTGAACAGGTCTGAAGCTCACATTGAAGATCCAGTTCGCCGTAGTCGAGATGGCATTGGCCGGAGCTCGGATCCCCAAAGGTGTGATCTCTGCAGGGTAGAGCCAGGTCATGCCCAACCAGCCAACAGCGAAGAAAGAGTTGAAGACAAACAAGAAGACGGCGGCTGCGATGCCCGCGCTTTTGTTGACATCCGAGTATTTGCTGGTCGCGGCGAGGACGATCATGGACGCCGACTGGCCGACGGCTCCAAAGATCATGAGCTTGCGGCGGCCAAACTTCTCGATGGTGAAGATGGCGATCCAGGAGGCGATGAAGTATTCGGTTCCGTTCAGAGCGGCGAGGAGCCTGCTGAGGAAGCTTGACAAGCCGATGCGGACAAATATAGTAGCTGCGTAGTATGTAATGATATTGATGCCGGATATCTGTTGGAACATCTGGTTGACATATCCGAGAACTGTCCGGTGGAAGTTACGGTTATCGTTCCTCTTGAAGCAGTCTCTAAAAGAGCCCGATGCCATCTCGAGGGCAGCGTCCTTGACCGCGCGGAAGTCGCTCTGGACCTTGGGGTCGTCTTCCGGAAGATCAGCCAACGCCGAGAGGACGGTCAGCGCTTCGTCCTCACGGCCCCTCAGGATCAACCATCGAGGGGACTCGGGTAAGCCTGGGATGAAGAGGGCCACGAAGAGGGCGAGGATGATCTGGAAGGCGATGGGAAAGCGCCAGGCGATGGTCGAGGGCTCGAGAAAGGAGAATCCGAGGTCGATCCAGTAACTCAACATGACACCGAAGACAATCAAGGACCCCTCGATCATCACCATCTGCCCGCGCTTGTGGGGCTTGGAGGTTTCCGACTGCCAGGTCGGCACAGTCGATGTGTTCATTCCTCGAGTGTCTGTTAGCATGTTCCCGGTGGCCTTGTCGATTACAGGAGTCCCATAGCTCAGCTTACCATTGCCGAATCCAGTGATCAGACGAGATACAATAAGTTGTGGCAGCGAGAATGAGGAGCACTGAATAGTAGCACCAATGACCATTATTGTTGAGCCGGTGATGATGGCCCTCTTCCGTCCGAGCCAGTTGCCCAACCAGATGGTGGCAACGGCTCCAAAGAAGCAACCCAGTGTGTATCCTCCGACGGTGATGCCCTGGATATTGGAGGCTTGAGAAGCTGTGTACCCAGGCGGAGGGTTTTCCGTGTCGACCTGAGGGAAGTATTGCAAGAAGGAGGGCAAGGTCAGCAGCCCGCCCATAACACCCTGCCGGACAAGTAATGTTAGTATGCAGACATCGTGTCTCAAGTGAGCAACAGCAAGCTCGAAGCTCGAGGCTGACTCACTTGATCATAGCCGAAGAGGGCGAAATCAGTGCCTGCAATGATGGCGATGGCAACATTGAGAGGCGTGCCCCTGAGGCCGTAGAACTTTGAATTTTTCATATTGATTAGTGGCGTGTCTTGTGCGTCGAGGCTGCGGTGCTGAACCGGTCCCGTACTCTCATCACAGACCTCCGGCGAGGACCACGGACTCTACTTAAACAGTTTTGCAACAAGAAATGGTCGGCTTAAGCTGATGTTCAAATAGGGTTATCCGTCGTGCTCGAGCCGTCCGGGGCGCCCGAACTGATGGTTTGATCTTTTTTTCTTTTTTTTGGACCGTGTGGCAACCGTCCCGTCGGGTCTACGGCTTCGGCAGGTCTTCGGTCGTGCCAGGTTTGCTGCACTGTATCCGGGGCTGGAGACCTGACTGTCCAGTGGGTCTTTTTCCCCCGCGTCCCCCAGGATCTGTTCCCCAGGCTGCCCAGGCTACCCAGGCTGTACCCCACACGGCCATGGCCTGATGCCCTTGGGGTAAGTAGATGACCGGCTTGCCTCTTTTGGCAGACCGAGTGGGATCTGCGCTACAGTACCAAATGTCAAAGGCGGCCGCCCCTGAACATGACCCGGGGTACAACGGGGTCCTCGACGTCAGCTCTGCTTGCCATCATTGACACGTAAAAGAAAAAAAGCCGGCATGACAGGCGGCTTGGCAAGCAGATTCCCGAGTTGTCGGGACCTGCGTAGATGTGGATAGCAAGTGCAACTTTCCTATTGCTTGGCCACAGAACAAGGCGCTCGTGTGAAGCCTGTCTGTCGGGTACTTCTGCGGTCTTCATCCGCACATAAATTGCGAACAAAGAACTTCTGGGCCTAAATTTCGGGGACACGGAGATAAGTACTCACTCTGATGAACGTTTTTGCAGGCGCCGGACGCACGGCGCGGGTGGAGTAGCTGTGTGCCGAATGTATTCCTGATGACACGATTCGCAACACTTCCAGAGGTCAGGGTCTTGTCGCTGCACGCGTGGGCACCTCACACCGGCATAATTCCAGCTTGGGTATTGGGTATCGATAATGTTGATAAATACGAGTCAGCTTCTGGATCAGACCCCAACTTGTGCCTCATAGGGGTCAGCAATGCATCGACATCCTCGAACCCATGCCATGACTACCACAAGGTACAGTACCGAGTAGGTATCACCTAGCTGGGACCTAATGAAGCCTGGCCATCTACTGCACTGGCTCTCAGAGCCCAAGCTGCTCAGATCCTTCAAGTTTGATGTCCGTCTGGTATAATATACACTCACTTTCTATCTATCACAAGCCGTGGCCTTCTTCCGAATCATACAGGCTGTCCAAGTCGATTGCATGGACCGTTACACCATTGTCGTCGCGAGTCGGGACAGCATCATAACGCTGCTTGGGCCGGCGGAAGCTTGATATCTCCTTTGCTAGGGAGACCAAAGTCAAGCTGCCTATGACGCTGCCCACGCCTACAAACGTCCACAGGTTCATGCTGACGTGCCAGAAGATCCGATCGAGGGCGAGGGCCCACAGGACCTGCGAGTATATCATGATCGTGGCTGCGGAGGATGTGTCGCTCGCGATGCCGGCCGTAAGTAAGAACTCCTGTGTCGCCGAGTCAGTGCTCACATTGTTGACTGTTGGGGCCGCGGGCTGCGGGCTGGAACGTACCATGAGACCTCCAAAGACCCCGACGATGGTCATGTATCCCCACGCCTTGGAGCTCGTCGGCCACTTGGCCTGCCCAGCAATCACGAGCACCGTGGCGGCCAGCACAGCAACCCAGGAAAAATAGTTCACGACGGTGAGAGGATGGGCACGGGTTCCTATACGGCGCATCGTTGTCAGGGCGACCTGTTGAGATTTGCTCTACATCAGCCTTCGACTCGGACACAAACCAGAGAAGCTGGACCTGCGGCCCGATGATAGGTAGTCGCACTCACAATTGTGCCCAAGATGCCGACCATACCACATGCCAGCCCCTTCAGCTTTGCATAGGTGTCAGCCTTTGGCCCGAGCGGGAGCGTCTCCCCAGGCTTGAAGATGTTGTCCGGCTGGACGACCATGACGACCCCAGCCAGCGCGACAGCTGCACCCGCACGGTCGATAAAGGTGAAGTTGCTATGGTTCATGAATTTGGACAGTATCATGGCTCCCATCGGCGCGAGGAAGTTCAGGGCCGTTGCTTGAGACAGCGTGAGGTATTTGATCGAATCTGCAGCATGGTCAGCGGAGAGTCGCTCCAAGACAGTACTTCCTGGTAGCTCGAAGAACTCACAGTACATGCCACCAGCACCCAGCACTCCGCCGGCCGCTCGCAGTAACAGTATAGGTCTCACATCGCGACTCCCGAAAGGAAACTCCGGCACTCGTCTGAGCCACAGGTAAACCGAACAGCCGACGCCCGTAACCAGCATGCGAATCAGGAGGATCTGGAAAGGATCGACGGGCTCTGTTCCATTCTCCAGCGACTTCACGACGCCGTGGACGACAGCAGCGGAGATCTGGGAGGCGAGGACGACGAGCGACGGCTTGTGCCTGGCCACGAAGGACGGTCTCTCTTCTGTGCCCATCTCATCAGAGCTGCAGAATCATCTTGGAGGTGATGACGCCGAACCAACCTCGACCGGGCGGCGGCGCGGGGCCACCCAAGTCTCTTTACGCGCGGCGTAGTCAAAGAGCAACCGCGGCCGAAATCACATGCTACCGTGGAAAAGTCATCTAGAACATGACTAGCACGCGCCTTCGTTCGCGCCATAAAGCGGGTCCACCTTTGTAGTGATCCTAAAAGGATTTGAATAAGTGGGCGCTAAACTGATGCTGGAAATGGCGGGCCGCCGCCAAACTTCCTTTCCCTTGGCAGGATTTGGGAGGTTGAGTCCTCCGCAGATGTGTTTCATGAGTGAAGACGAGACTAGACGCAAGGCGCTCGCTCAGGGCATCATACCACCAAGACTTTTAAGAACGTCTCGATTTTCTTGTCCCAGGGTTGTATGCGACACATGACATGGATACGTGCTCGTGTGAGCAGTCAAGTTCGCCAAACCTTCGTAGGCCGGGCCGGGCCGAGACATCACCAAAGCTCGAGTCAGGCCGCTTTCCAAGCTACTATATCATACGACTCCTCTGACGTTGAAAATTGGTCCATTATGGGAACATGGTTTGTAGACTCTCCTTTTGATCATCATACGAGCTACTTGCCGCCGACCAAATCCACAAAAGTTCTAGTCGGCCTACAGCCGCCGTTTAGGTGGACACAGGCTGCGGTAGACGGCGACCCTGTCGGCCACTGTGTAATCTTTCCGGTCTGATGCTACAACAACTGCCCTGGAAATTAATGCTCGGTCGTCTGTTTGCAGGATAGAACAGAACATCGAACGGCAGTTGAATGGAAACACTTTCGCAGAAAGACCATGTGTGGTAGTGTAGCGTGGTAGTGTAAATGTCATCTCGCGCAGGCCCTGGGCATGTGGTAAGTATGTAGTAGTCGTGGATAGTGGGCCCTTACAAAATACTGGTCGTGGTGGGCGGAGAAGCCAGCTTATGTAACGCCCAGGGGTGGACGACGCATTCACGACAGAACTGTCGGAACTGGTGGGGCTTGACGCGGGACCATGTCCTGCCTTGCAATTGATTCGGCATTTGAGCAAGTCTTTATTAGTTGGGGGTTGTCCTCTTCGAGGGCATTCTTCGAGGGCAGACTACTGCTGCTCCATCGCCACGGCATACCGCTTGGGCTTTGTGCTGGAATTATACCGAGTACTCTCATTATGCAAAAGTAAACCATGAGGTTCCACAATGCGCCCGGGCCACTGCAGCCAAGTGCCAAAACCCAATGTCTGACATATTCTTAATCCGGCCCGACGTCAAATGCTGTAGCTTCCCGAGCCCGGAACTCCACAAGATCTCGACAGACCACACCAAACATCGGCATCGTCACTCAAGAGGCCGTTGAGCACCTCATTCCGGGTCCTGCGTAGCAATCATGGCTCGCACCGAACGGTCTCGAGATGCCAATGAACGAAGTCCGTTGCTCTCAGGACCGTCGGCGCCGAGTCCGAGTCCAGAATTCCCACGTCCGGCCGCCTCCGGTGGTGAGGCCAGCTCCGGCCCGGGGTTCAAGTCGGAGCCGCGCCTGCTCGTCGAGTACTCCCTCCCCTTGATCGCCACATACTTGCTGCAGTACTCCACCTTTGTGATCCTCACCGTCGTCGCCGGCCATCTTGGCCCCGATGACCTCGCCGCCGCCTCCATCGGCGTCACAACGATGAACGTCGTGGGCCTGGCCATCTACGAGGGCATGGCCACGGCCCTCGACACCCTCTGCGCACAGGCCTACGGCTCCGGGAACCCCACCTCCGTCGGCCTGCACATCCAGCGGATGCTGCTGCTGATGGCGCTGGCCACCGTCCCGCTCGGGGCCTTCTGGATCTTGTCGCCGGCGGTGCTCCCCCTCGTCGTGAAGCAGCACGACGTCGCCGTGCGGGCGGGGTCCTTCCTGCGGTACAGCCTCGTGGGCCTGCCGGGGTACGGCGCGTTCGAGGCCCTGAAGCGCTTCGTGCAGGCCCAGGGCAGCTGCAACGCGCCCGCGGCGGTGCTCGTCATCTGCGCGCCCGTCAACGCGGTCCTAAGCTGGGCGCTTGCCTTCCCGCTGGGCCTGGGCCTCGAGGGCGCGGCGTTGGGCGCGGCAGTCAGCAACAACCTGCGGTTCATCCTGCTGCTGCTGTATATCGTCTCGCCCTGGGGCACGTGGTCGCACGGCTGCTGGGGAGGCTTCTCGAGAGAGGCCTTGAGGAGATGGGGGCCGTTGATCTCCAAGTCTACTTCGGGCGTCGCGGCGACGCTGGCGGAATGGGGAGCGTTCGAGGTACTGACGGTCAGCACGTCATATATCAGCACGGCACATCTCGCCGCTCAAACGATTCTGGTAGGTTCACAGAACTGCATTGCTACTCTCATTGCTGCATGCTCCTCCCATATTCACGACGGGGCAGCGTACGCTAACGAGCCTAATGTAAACACAGACAACGGCGACCGTGATAGTCTGGCACATCCCATTTGGTGTCAGCGTAGCTGTCAGCATCCGGCTGGGGCACCTCATCGGCGGTGGCCTGCTCCCAACCGCCCGGCGCGCCGTGCGCCTCCACTTTGTGGTCTTCACCGCCGTCGGCCTTTTCAACGCAATCGTCGTGTACCTCTTCCGGCACAAGATCCCTCTCCTCTTCACCGAGGACCCGGTCATCCAGGAGATCTGCGCCAACAGCTTTGTTACCGTCGCCGTGTTCCAGTCTGTCGATTCCGTCCTGGCTGGCTCCAACGGTATGATGCGCGGTCTTGGCCGTCAAGGCGTCGCCGCATGGATTGTGATCATCGTCAACTACGCCGTCGGGGTCCCCCTGGCCATGTGGCTGGAGCTGGGGCCCTTGAGGTGGGAGCTGGATGGGATATGGATCGGTGTGGCCGTCGGGTCCATGGCGACGATCGCTGCCGAGGGCATCTATATGAGATGCTTGAGTTGGCAGAAATGTGTTGATGGTGTCAAGGCAAGGGAGGAGTGGGAGTGATGCTCTGCGCATCCATCATAACAAACATGAACACTCTGCTCAGATACTTCATATCTCCGGAACCGAACTGTCTGCTCCAACAGGAAGTAGAAGCCATGCTCCACCTTTTCTTAGGCCATCGACTGCACGGGGATCGTTGCATCAGACGATTTGTGTGTCAAGCTGCTGGTACCTCTCGGGTGCCTTCTGCAGTATCAATGACAACCTACTTTACATATAATTACAGGCTGATTTTCTTGAGACTACCTCCAGTGGGACAACTAATATTGGGTCTGTAGTTACATTTGGACTCACGAAGGCGATTGAGACGAGCTGGTGTTGGTCAATTGGATGAGACACACATGATCGAGGAAGAAACCTTGAGGAGACCGCAAGAGCATGGCGGAGGTGGTACGTACCATTCCAAGCGTCTAGCCATTACTATATCGACCTCCATTGCCGACCTCCCCTGCCAGGCCGCTCATTTACCGTCTCGGCACACCCTCAGGACCCTGCAGCCCAAAACGACCGTGCCCGCCCTGCGTGTCTGCTACCAGCTGAAGATTGCGTAGCTTGCTTATTAGTTGAGGGTCCTCCTGGACGCGCTAAGCCCAGACGTGCGGAAGGGGCGACTATTCGAACGGGCCAGACCTCTGACGTCGATGGGGGGGGCGGCTCGACCATTCGTCAGGGGGTTACACACACAAACATTCCATGTGTACACCCCTCGTCATAACCGTGTCAGGAAAAAGACAAGAAGACGAGAGCGAGAGAGCACTACATCTTCAACATCCCGTCCCCATCGAGGGGGGAACCAACGAGCTGGGTTGGGCAAAGGAAATCTCAATGACCTTCTTCGGTTGAATCCCTGCGGTTGGCCAGAGCACCCTCGCCACCCACTGCACAAACTCCACAAATCCTCACAAACTCCTGCTTATACACACAAGACTCTGACTCAAACGAAAATTATATTCAGCTTGACTTGATTGTATACATAAGCAGGGACGACAATGGCCATCACCCGCCTGTGGTTCTTCACGCTGCGCCCGTCCGTCTCGGCAACGGACCCAGCCTTCACGCAGCTCTGGACCGAAGTCCTGGAGCTCTGCGCCACCTACACGCCCCGGCCGGGGCCCTCCAGCTCGCAGATCCGCCTGGCGCGGCTCAGCAGGCCATGCCCGCAGCGGGCGCATCACTTCCTCCTCCAGACCGTCCCGGCCTCCGCCTCTTCCCCCTCGTCTCCGTCCTCACCGCCAATACCGCAACAGGACGGTGACGGCCGCGCGGACGGGGGTGCCGTCTTCGTCCTCATCTCCTCGTACCCTTCCCTCTCCCTCTGCAGCCAGGCGGACGCCATCTACACCCAGCGCTACCGGTCCCGGATGCTGGAGCTCGTGCAGCACCGCGCGGTGCGGCAGATGGACATGGAGGACGCCGAGGTCGTCGCCGAGCTGCTCTCGTCGCCGCCGCGCAGGCCGTCCCACGGCGGCGGGGGCGTGGTGCCGCTGCCGAACGACGAGGAGGGGCAGAAGAAACTTGGCGCGCCAGAGGTCACGGTGACGATAACCAGACGGGATCCGCTCAAGTCGGAGGTCGCGGAGGCGCTGTCCAGCCCCGGGGGGGCGGCGACCGTGCCGCCGCCCAGCGAGGAGATCAGCGGTGTGGACACGTTTGAGGTTCCTGCTGGCCCGGTGGCCGCGGGCGGCAGCAAAGACCTGTTTGAGGCGCAGAGGGGCGAGGGGAGGAAGTTCATCCGGATCTCAAGGCGGATGGAAGATACCGACGAGGATGCGAATGCCGAGGTGTTCAAACTGAGAGAAATCTTGTCACGGTGAACGATGAGGCTCTTCGCTCTAAGGTACCGGCACACGCGCAAATCGAGAGAAGCCCAATAGGAATATCACTACAGCAATAATGAATCACACCAAATACTCTAGAGACTTCTAAAAGGGGGTATCATCAACCTACAATCCCTTGTTGTGAGATGAGAGGTGCCACCATCGTACAATGCCGTTGAAAATACACAAAGACCCAGAGGATATGTCAAAGGTATGCGAACAACATCTCTGGTCTTTGGACTTCCGGGTGAGAACAGTAAACGTCCCAACGGTTATCCATCCAAACCCATATCAACTTCGACGAGGGGACGACCGTAAGCATCAAAGTCCTGCAATATCGGACCGAAGACCATGTGACGCTGATCTCCTAGCGGAAACGCTGCAACCAACCCCTAATCCCTGTGAGCTCGCTCCGCTTCTCCTTCATAAGAGAGATCCTCTTGAGCCTCTCCCGGTGCTTTGCCTCCAGCAGTGCCGTGGGGCTCCCCTCACGATACCACTCTCGCGACATGTCGTATGGGCCCGGCGCATCCTTCCCGTCCCGGCCGTCGGCGATGCCCTTGCGAGGGCGTTTCGTCGGGTCCCGCATGCGCACGCGCTGCACCTTGCGCAGCTTGGTAAAGCCCCACCAGGCCACCATCATGCTAGCAACAGTTGACCCGATGGTCACAGCCGCGAAGCCAAAGTTGGTTTCCTCGATGAAGTTCTCCAAGTTCATGCCGTAGAGGCCCGCTAGGAAGGTGCCCATCGCGATGCCGAGTGTGTAGACGCTGAACTTCAGCTCGAGAAGCATGAGAGAGTTGCGATTGGCGTCCAGGATGGCGCGGATGCTAGAACAGATTTCAATATACAGCAAGCCCAAAGGACACAGGCTGGCGGACGGCTTACATTTCTTCGGTGTTCCGAATGCCAGACACTAAGTTGCCTGCCTCCTGGACCACCTCGTCGCAGATCTTGTGGTAGGACTCGAGCAGCATCTCGACTTCGGTATGGTCATCCTGCTCGCGCCTGATGTCTCGCGTCTTCTCCGTCAGGTACATCTGCGACAGGTCATCGTCCGCCTCCAGCAGCTCGTCGATCGCATCGCGCACCAGCCTCGCCTTCTGCTCGAACGTGCTGACCTTCTTGGACAGGACCAGCAGGACACGGAGCTTTTCTCTGTCCACATCATCCTCGAGATCGCTGAGCAGGTGCATGACAGGGTCCTGGACGGTGCTGAACTCTTTCCACAGTTCCGAGGTCACAGACATGAGCACCACCTCGAGCGCGCGGAACTCGTAGGGAAGGCCGCCGCCGCTCGTCCCCGGGGGTTGCTTCTGGCGCAGCTTGCCCTGGAGCTCGTACATGAATTCGGATTGTGCGGATGAGCTTGACGAGCCATAGACGTCGAAGAGTAGTACCCGGTCGTGCTTGATCAGCACGCGCAGGTGGAGAAGATTCAGAAGGATCGCAAAAGGCCGGATGAGGATGTGTGGCAGGTTGGAGGAGTCGATCTTGCGCAAGTCGCGGGGCATCAGGCCGTACTAAGATAACAGGAGAAAACATCAGTATGCGACGCGGGCCAAGATCTGAGGGCTGACGCGACTTGCCTTGGCAATGAGTTCGCTCTTCTTGAAGGCGCCATCCGTCAGGATGGCATCGCCCTTCTCGTCCACCTCGGTGCACCTCAACACGGGCTCCAGAGCAGCCTTTGCTCGTCGTCCCGTCATGCCAGCGGTGAAGATGGAGTCCTCGAGCTCATCGGTGCTGCGGCTTCGAAAGTCGGGCTTGACGGCATTGGGGCCCCACAGCCTCTCGGACGCAGACTTCTTGCGCTCGCCATCGATGGTCTCTGCGTCAGAAGCAAACCGGCGCGACGTCGCGACGTGGTTGGCGGCCAGCAGCGTCAGGCCGGGCGAGCGTACCCTCTTGAGGTGTCTGGGCAGGACGTTTTCGATGTCGAAAGAAGAGGTCGAATAAGCGGCCTCGGGACGTCGAGGGTTCGCGGTCGAGCAGTGGCGTGTCGAAGGGCTAGCCGCGCTGCAGATGGACGCAGCATCTCCCGCCGGTCGACAAGACTGGCCACGGCAGCTCGTAACGGCATGATGAGGAGCGAAGAATGGAAGTCCCTCGGACTGGGATCGCAGGAACCGGAGCAACCTGCGCGAAGGTACAGCAGGCTGCAACGCTGAGCGCATTGCAACAGTCGCTGTCCTGGATGGACAGATAGCTCTTGTCACTGCAATGTGTGGTCTGGAGACCTTGTCGCTGTTATTGCTGGAGCTGCACCATGGTGTTGTCGCTCGGTGGGTGTTGTGGCGCCCAGTTGACTGAACGCAGATTTTCGGACTACGTCAAAAAAAAGCAGGGCTAAAACTTTCGCTCGCCCACACCACACCGAGGGGGTGAATATATCACACTGACCAACCACTTTATCAACGTCACTTCAACACCTACTTTCCTCACTAAGCAACACATTTGGGGTTCCTCAGTCAAAGCTTCCAAAATGACATAAGGGGAATTAGCCGATCCTTCTTTCCTTTGTGTGTTCTGACCGTGGGCTTTGGGGGAAGCTGGAAGATAGCAACAGGCGCGGCTTTGAGAATTTCGAGACCGACAGCGACCAATCCATCGCCAACGTCACGCTGAGGTCACGGATCCCAGAGAAGCCGATCGGACTCGTGCGGCGCATCCAAGAATGAAGCTCACCCCGATCAGAGTGCGAGGCAAGCGCGGGCAACCCAAGCCAGAGAAGAACGCCTCGTCCAAGCGCAACAAGACTACTATTGATTCGCAGCCAGGAACGAAGCGAGCCAAAAGCCGCCATGAGGACGACGACGACGTCGACGATGCACCAAATGGGAAGAAGCTCAAAAACAGCCCTCAACGGCTACCACAGCTACCCCAGGAGATTCTTGAACGCATCTTCATCGCCTCTCAGAATCTGGCCCTGCCTCTGGTCAACCGCGAGATGCACCACCGTCTGACAACCGACTCGATCAAGTATCAGTTGGTCGGTGCTGCCTTCGGGCCGACGTGGGGCGATTGGTATGGCATCGACATCGCTGAGGTCTCTTCTTACGATGGGTGGATGTCAGACGCGGACAGAATCGAGGGAGACCCGACCTTCCAGGTAAGCGACGTGACCTGCACAGGTCGCAAATGCAGTATGATTCATGGCGGCTAACTCATGGTCCAGTCCGCCATCCTCAAACGCCCTTGGGCCAAGTTCCCCATGATACTTGAGTCCATGGATGTCTGGATTCGACAACATGCTCAGGGTCGTGCCTATTTCACGATACCCAAGCTGAGCAAGGAGCGTCTTGAGATGGCACCCGAGCCAGGTAGTATGTATGACTTGGCCTACAATGTCTCAGACTCCAAGAGCTCTGAAAGGCCTCCCCTCTCAACTATGCGGGACAAGATCGTATTCGACTTACGGACGTTTCAAGAAGACATCGTGGAAATCGAGATGGGCTCAAGCGGTCGGTTTCTTCTCAGCGACCGAGAGATTTATTTCCGAGCTCTTTTTGGCGCACACCTCGAAGTTCATCCTGGGACCCTGATACCCGACGACCTACTCGCAGGACCCTTTGAGTCGGGAGAAGATGGCAGTGTCGAAATAGGAGAGGAGAAAATGCGGAGACTGCTCTGGCTCGTGCGTGGCGGGGCGTGTCTTCAGGATGAGCAAACATGGGAAGTCACGAGGGTAGGCTTCAGGGCGATCCTACAGCTCGTTCAAGGTGCGGGAATCGGTCATATTGCATCATCTGTTGCCACAAGGCGATTGGCCCTGGCGGAACAGCTTTTCGAATTATTCAACCTACTAGGTGTGTTTGAAATGCAGTGGCCGAAATGTACGTCCCCATCCCAATCCACGCCTCACCTCATTTGACCAAGGTTCTGAATACCAACGACGTATCGTCACAGATATCATCCAGACAGACCGGGCATGGGTCACACACCTGATTCCTCTGGTATCACTCGATTCCGCACAGCATCTCCTGGGCGAGTTCGCAGCCAGGCTACGACGCTTTTCCGGCATGCAAAGAGACAACTCGACTTACCCTTATCTCGGCCGACGCTGGCGGCGGTGGCCAGCTGAAGACGAAGAAGACCGTCGACCACGATACCAAAGAAGCCTCGCGACAACTCTCCACTCTGAAGTGGGGGTGGCTCGTGCCGTGATGTTCTTGTCTGCCACGAAAGAGGAAGAAGAGCCGCAGTCGTCCTCCGCCGACAGGACCGAAACAGGCAGAGGAGCAGTAGTGATGCACGGGTTGTGGTCCGACTATGATGTGGACTGATGCGGTGGCTGCTGGCATGGTTCTTGTTCCGAGAGTGGTGCCCGACATGTTCTGCTGAAGTGCAATTCTGGTCTCATTTCTAGAATGTTGCATTGAAATCGTCAACATTGCTGAGGAGTCTGGCTTTTTGCCAGCGCAAGACGAGCTGAAGTGACATCATCCTCAAAGGTACGATGATCGCGAGCCATTGGACTCTGTAGAGCTACCTTGCGTTCGCGTTCACCTCCAACGGCTTTCAATGCTGGGAGACTGGATCGTCCTGGTAGGGTATTCAAACAAGTGATATCTACCACTGGTACACAACTGCAGAAGCTACCTACATAAGTATGTATCATACTACATTCCCCAGATATACTGACTAATGGCTGGATCAGCCTGCTGCATGCTTGTTGTACCATGACGTCGGTCTCTCCGCATAGTCTTCGCGAGCGGAGCGGTCTTCGACCGAGACCACAGTCGGTATACCGAAAGAAGCCTAGCTCTCGGATAGGGATATTTGGCTTCAAACATGGCGATCGAATATCGTCCCGAACGCGCTAGTGAGGATCTTTAACGTGATCTCGGGCCAGGCTCCCCGTAGCCATGATACAGCCCGCCCACCCCTCGACTTACGGTGCCCGAGGCCAGCATGATTTCCGTCAATCTCTGGAGGAAGAGCACCATGTCATCTTGGAAGGAGAACATCCGGAGCTTCGTCTCAGAGTGGTTGATCCCGTCTACGAAGCAATAGACCGTCAAGTGCGGTGGAAGCTGACGACAAAGCTGTTGGATCGTATGCAGCAGGGCTGCAGAGTCGAAATTCTGAAGATCCGCCACATATGCTTGGCTATCGATGAAGTCGAGATTTAGAGCTTGATGTCTTTGGAGGATGGCCACGAGTTGCAGTGCCAGCGATCTCATCATTAATCTTGGGCCTTCCCCTGGTGAGGAGTGCAGACCACAGAAGAAGTGGAGGACAGCCACCTGCCGCCTCTGTTCGACGTGGAGGAGACTGCTCATGATGTCCACTGTCAAAATCGACATGGAAGATATCAAATCATTGGCGTGTTCGCTGTCACTTCCATTGACGAGAAGGACTTGCGACCCTGCTCCTGCGAACCAGTCCCGAAATACCGCGTTGTCAAGGAGAGAATGGGCGACGGCCTGTGCCTGGTCACCGAGCCAGGACCGCTCTCCTATTACAATCTGCAAGTCATCGTTGGATGTCTGAGGTGATACTTTGAGAATCTGGCTGAGATCGTGCATAGTGAGCAAAGGGACGGATCTCGGCCCTGGAGTTGAGGCTCGAAATGCCAACTGGCCGCCAGGGCCGGTGACACCGTTGTCCAGGAGGTGGAGCACTGTTGCTTCGTCAGAACCAAAAGTGCTTTCGAAGCATCCAGCATGGGGGGAGGGGGTAAGGGCTGGCATACCAGATGCGGCCTTTTGCTCACGTAGGAGGCGTGTCAGAGCATTCACCGCCTGCACGCCAGACCTCGCTTGCCCCGCCAACAGCCTCAACTCGCGCCGTTGCTCATTGATGACGTCCTCGTCAAACTTCTGCTTTCGTTCCATTCTTTCGATTACGTCTACGGTACGGTGAACCTCTGTTGCAGTGGCATTCACACGCCGCAGTCGCGCACTGGTGTCGTGCTGGAGCTCGTAGATGTCCATGTGCAGATGGTCCCTGCAGTTATCGCACTCGCGACCGAATTCTGTTGCCCTGTCCCGGACTGTCTGGACTGCTTGATCGACCTTGTTGATGTCCACGGTCTCGCCGTGGCCCGTCTTCAGGAGTTTGTCTGTACACCATCAGCCGGGGCAGGTCGATGGGTAGCCAGAAGGCCCTCTCAACCTCCAAAGCGCGAAAGTTTCGACTTCTCGGTATTGTATCGAAGATATCGCACGACCATGGCGGCGGACTCTAGTACGGCAGTATAAAGCGCCTGCGTCGCGGCTTCGAGGGTGTCGATGCGGCCGAAGATCTTCGTCTTGGGGCGGACTACTGCCACGGTCTGCATTATGTTCACAATAGCCTCGCGCACTCTTCTGTGCTCCTCAGCATTATGTCTCGTGGCCTGTGCCAGGTTGTTTCAGCGGGTCTCTTGGCGATTCGTCAACAGGTGTGAAAAACTACCCTCAACATCACTACGAGCGCACCTCTGACCACGCATAAGCCGTAGTCGTTCGGAATGAGATCCAGCCACGGATCTAGATCATCCATCTTGATCTTGCTGCCGAACCGTCGCCGCAGAGCCCTGCAACGGCCTACGCCATGCTGGTCATCTTCATCGTTTGCTATTCTGGCCGCGTCCATCTGCTGGAAGACGTCGGCCCAGGTGCAGTTCTCGACTTCAACTAGCTGGGCTGCTCCCTCTTGCGGGTGCGCTGCTCGATACTCCCTCAGCGCAAGCTTGAGGTCCTCCGCATCTTCTTTCAACGGCTCCAGCGACCTGAAGGAGAGACTCAGTTCGTGTCTCTCGGGGCTGACAAGACGCACTCACATGTGCTCTCGCCGAGGCACGAAGAGTTGCAGGGGCTCATCGTAGTCCACATCTGTGGAGAATGCCGGATGTATTTTGGGAGCCTCAGATCCTACATAATTGACGACAATATTAGGTTTTGAATCTTCGGCCATTGCAGGTGCAACGAGAGATACCCGGGTTGGCTCGCAATTGCCATACAACCACGGACAAGTCGAAGGCTTCATACGCCGTCTTGGTTCCAGCTTGGTGAACATTCGGGTTCGACTCAGGGGTATCAGTCATTTGGATATGGGCGGGACAGGTAGCCGATTGTTGTGAAGGAGCTTCTTCTCTGGGATGACGTTGCCCCGCGATAACTTTCAAGTTATGACATCCTCTGTATTTCGCACTAGATTGGGCCATGGGATTGATGTTTTTGGTGCAGGAACAAGCCCCAGTCATGCCAGTGGTCTGGTGCCACTTGCTGTGGGGCTTGCGTCTTGAGCCTCGATAGTATCTTTCTGAATAGGAGGATCGGCCCACAGTCTACTACGTTAACGCTATCACCAAGATCTTCTTGCATTTTCTACACAGATGTATCCAAGGATGAAAAGTTCAATTGGCATCTTGTATGCATGTACTGCTACTGATCGGCATAATGACAAACCAGCACCCCCCCCTGCCCCTGGCTTTCAGTGCGGCACCAGTGTATTACACGCGATTGGTCAATTGCTACAGTAGCTCGAAGCGGGACCGACCTCGGCGCGGGACCCCCTGAAGATCCCCTGCAGAAAATCATTGGGCGGGAGCTCTGGTGGCACCACCTTCCGTACGGCCACGAGCCATGAGCTGATCGTTCTCGTCTTTCAGCACAAGGCCTGCTGTGCACGAAAAGGCCGTGTCGAGGGCGACGAAGACAAAGATGCAGATCGAGGAGACGTTCGAGTACTGGCTCGCCCAGGCCCGGGAGCAGCTCCAACGACTCCCGTACGCGCTTCCGTTCGTCCCTCCACGCGTCGAGGAGACACCGCCGGCTAACGGTTGGTTTGCTGGCAGGCTCGACGACATCCCTCAGGCGGCATGGCTGGCGATTTGGCCGTTGGCCTTGCTGGCCATCTTTTTCTATGTCAAGGGCGAGAATGACCAGCCTATTCGTTACCGCGTCCCATCACCCCAGACCCCAGAGCCAGAGACGCTCCTGTCCAACCCAAGCATCAAGGTACGAGGACCAACGGCGCTCGAGTCCGTGGGCAGCATGGCTAACTTGGGCGTCCGACTTAGGTTTCCGGGACGAGCGCGATCCAATGCTACGCACCCGCAACGGGCCAGTTCCTCGGCTTCATCAACGCCGCCACTCCAGCCGCCATCGACCGCGCCATCAACGCCGCCGAGACTGCGCAGAAGATATGGGCCAGCACGAGCTTCAGGGAGAGACGCAAGGTCCTGCGATCTATGCTGCAATACGTGCTGGACAACCAAGAGGAGATCTGTCGGGTGGCCTGCCTCGACTCTGGCAAAACCATGGTTGACGCCCAGCTGGGAGAGATCTTGGTCACGGTCGAGAAGCTGCAGTGGACTATCTCGCACGGGGAGAAGGCTCTGACGCCGAACAGACGCCCGACGAACCTGCTCATGGCCTACAAGAAGAACACCGTGCACTACGAACCTCTCGGTGTCGTCGCGGCCCTGGTGTCTTGGAACTACCCGTTCCACAACCTGATCGGACCCATCATATCCGCCATCTTCTCTGGCAACGGCATCCTGGTCAAGACTTCTGAGCAGACGGCATGGAGCGCGTCCTTCTTCGCAAGCATCGCGAGGGGAGCGTTAGTTGCTCACGGCCACGACCCTGCTCTGGTGCAGACGGTGGCCTGCTGGCCGCAAGTTGCGAACCACATCACATCACACCCGAAGATCTCCCACATCACCTTCATCGGGTCAAAACCCGTGGCGCACAAGGTCGCCGAATCTGCGGCGAAGGTGCTGATACCTGTCGTCGCCGAGCTTGGTGGCAAGGACCCGTGCATGATCCTGGACTCGGCGAAGGGCGATCTCTCCCGAATCGTGCTGACGCTACTTCGTGGCACCTTCCAGGCCGCAGGCCAGAACTGCATTGGTATCGAGCGCATCATCGCCACGCCCGCCGTCTATGACAAATTGGTGGAGCAGCTCGAGCCCCGCGTCAAGGCCCTCCGGCTCGGACAGGATCTCGACGTTGGCGCTGTCATCTCGGATGCCTCGTTCAGCCGTCTCGAGGGCCTCGTGCAGAAGGCTGTCAAGAGCGGCGCCAGGCTCCTCGCCGGCGGCAAGCGGTACAAACACCCAGATCACCCGAACGGATTCTACTTCTCCCCAACCCTCCTCGTAGACGTGACTCCGGATATGGATATCGCACGAGAGGAGTGCTTCGGCCCCATCATGGTGCTCATGCGCGCCCCCGACAACACGGCCTCCGGCGTCCTGAGCGTTGCCAACGCACCAGACTTTGGGCTCGGCGCGTCTGTCTTTGGCAGCGATTCCGATCCCGTGCTGAAGGCCGTCGTCAAGGGCGTCAGATCTGGCATGGTGGCGATCAATGACTTCGCCGCGTACTATGCCGTCCAGCTCCCCTTTGGTGGTGTAGCGGGATCAGGTTACGGCCGTTTCGCGGGCGAGGAGGGTCTTCGAGGTCTATGTAATGTCAAGGCTGTATGCGCGGACCGTTGGGGCTGGGCGGGCGTCAGAACCAGCATCCCACCACCTATCCAGTATCCTGTCGGCAGCCAGGAGAGGAGCTGGAGATTCGCTAGGGAAGTTGTCGAGACGGGCTACGGCATCGGTCTGGCAAGGAAGGTGGGTGGTGTGTTGGGCATTTTGAAGAACATGTAGGGCTGTGGACCTGCTTACGAGCCGAGACATCAATCTCTAGGCCATGGCTGGTCAATCGGCGGCCCGAACACCTCGGCCGGTATTCTGGCCGTATCAAATACAAGAGCACTTTAATTCTTCGAACATGCTACAGACGTATATGGAGAGTCTCAAACCTGGCCTCTACGATGCCTTCGTTGAAGTTATGTTCACAAAGGTCCTCCCGCACCACGCAGGGCTCAAGACAGCCACGGTCCAGCAATTGCACCCCGGAAGCACACAGTCGACCCGGTCGAGACGTCTTCTCGACACTCGAAGCAACAAAGCCTTGTATGTCGCATACTTGTACGGCAATGGCACTATCATGGTGATTCTCGCCGACTGACAAGTCACAAGCACCATTTTCATGTGTTAGTCGGACTCGTGACGTGGGCAAAGCACCCCACCTGTCGTACGATCTGACTCGGTTGAAATCACACTAGCTGATAAGATCGATCAGATAAAGCCCCGAGACACCGCGCTCCGTCCCGTCCGTCCCTCGGCTCAACGGTCGCTGCGCTGTCGATCACTTTACCGTAGAGGACGTCTCGTGCTTGCATCCTTCTCCTCCTGTAAATCATCCTGCCCTCTTCTTTTGCATGCATACATACATCAAGGTACATAGATCTTCTGCATTCCTTTTTTGCGCGTCTGTCTCCAGCCAGGTTTTCCATATATCCAGGCCATGAAG
Organism: Dendrostoma leiphaemia; assembly: GCA_026120015.1. NCBI lineage: Eukaryota > Fungi > Ascomycota > Sordariomycetes > Diaporthales > Erythrogloeaceae > Dendrostoma > Dendrostoma leiphaemia. The sequence continues at coordinate 61,039 of JALRMF010000196.1, forward strand.
TTCTCGACCTCCCTCTCGGCCCTCGTAGGCCTCTCCAGCGCACACACCACACCACCCCTCGACACATCCTCGCCACCGCCGACGAACCCGCATCTCCTCTTCCAGAACCCAGAGCCGTACCGCGCGGACACCACCGCCAGCGGCAACACCCGCATCCCGACCTCGTACGAGTCGGCCGTCCTCGGCCGCCGCATCCTCGCGCTCTCCCCGCTCGCGACCCTCTCCACCGTCTTCCCCACGTCCTACGCCGCGGCGGACGAGGACGCCGACGGCCTGCCGCGGTCCGTCCTCCTCGAGAACCGGCCCGCGGGGCTCGGCGGCGTGCCCATCGGGCTGATGGACTACATCGCCGACTGCGACGAGGCCGACGAGGGCAACCCGGCGATCCTGGCGATCCGCATCGCGACGAGCTTCAAGAACGTCGACGCGGGGAGCAACATGAGCGTGAGCGTGAACTGGGTGCCGCCGTACCCGCCGAGGAAGAGGATAGAATCATCATCCACCAGCACCCCGCGGCGGCAGCAAGGGCTCTTTTCCTCCTCGTCCTCCTCCTCAGTGTGGCGTTGGCTTTTCTCGCAGCAGGAGGCAGGAGAAGAGGAGGAGCAGAGCAGCAAGGCGGTGGTGCCGCCGCACTACGACCCCGTCCCGTACAGCGCCGCCAACCTCCCGCGGTTCTCGCTGCTGGGGTACCTCGAGCCCATCACCGCGGCCACGGACGCCGAGGCCGAGGCGCTGCGGGGCTGCTTCCTGAGATACCACCCGGACGCGCGGTACTGGCTGCCGGGGAACCGCATCCACGAGAGCGAGTGGGTGCGGCTGGTCGTCACACAGGTGTACTGGATCGGTGGGTTCGGCGACCGGGCGTACATCGGGTGGATCCCGGTCGAGGAGTGGCGGAACGTGACGAGGCAGGAGTGGGAGGAGGTGAGGCTGCCCGGAGAGAAGAAGGGGTGGAAGGAGTGGAGTGTTGATGGCGAGTGGGAACTGTGAGGGAGATCGTATCGGCAGGGAAGATTGTGGCCGTTTGTAGTTGATGGAAGGACGGAGTATGTGTTATTCATGATGTAGGCACTATCTCTCGCTTATATTGCACTTCAGCCACATGGCATCGGGTCGGAATCAGGATGGCGGTTTTGTGGCGTTGTCGTGTCACTTTGTACAAAGACTGTCGTTCGGAGCGAGGATATACATAGGATGTTTGGCTCTTCAAAGGCTTGCATCAGGTGTACTAGAGTAAAGATGATACTACCGCTGCCTGCTTCCTTTAAGGCAGCCAATGTCCCCATAGCCCGTACATGACCTTTTTCCCCTCGATTCTCATGCCAAGTCAATGTATGTACAGTGTTCCAGTTCAATAACAAACTCGCTTGCTCGCTTGACAGGGTATCGTAAACATTTTGTCTTCGTGCAAAAAAGGGGTCCCTCGAGACAAGATGTCAAAGACATCGACTCGTGCCCGCCTCAATCCACGCGGATGACAACTCTCCAGCCGATCGCGCCAGCCTCGCGAATAGCGCAGGCAAGGCACCCTCGCCTCCGCCGCGAAATCAAGGCATTCCAGCCCCGTTCAGCACAAATCGCTCGAACCATTATCTCCATATCGCTGCCAAATTGCCGTCTTCTCGATTCTGAATGCATTTGATGCTGGGTGGCATCGCCGTTCCTCTCCGTATCGGTCCTCTGGAGTTTCGGAAACGCTGATCCGTTCTCGGCGTCCGGAGATCCGCCGCCACTTAGTGATGAATGCCGGCTAGAGATCGACGCGTCGCTCATATTAGTACTCGCGCGACTCGTAATTGGCGAGAGCGGAATCTCATGTGCTTCGGGCTGCGGCATGAAGTTTGTGATGGCGTCGATCACAAGTACCCGGGGCGTGCGCGCGCTCCCTGAGGACGGCGTAATGCTTGGTGAAGTGTTGGTGGAAGAATCCTCAAGCAATTGCTCGAGAGTCCAATTGGATTTCGCAAGAAGTTCGGAGAGGTGAATCGGGGTGTAGGTGTATAGCTTATGAAGCGGGTGGCCTGGACATCGATTTAGCCAAAGGGTCAGAGAGGAGGGCAAAGCTGGACGAGTGTACGGGACTTACAGGTAATATTGGCATGGCCAATCGACCTGCCATTGCCAGCAACATGATGACCGGTAAGGTCAATCTGTTGGATAGTCGGGCTCGAAGGTGACTTCAAGATGCGAACATGGTTCGAAGGCACGCATGGGTGAGCGGTCACGAAGTAAACATCCTTAGCCACAGGGAATGTGTACTCGCAGTCCTCGTCATACTCCCATGTCGTGACGTTGAATGTGATCGACGGCGTGAAGGTCCTGATCTCGGGGGCCGTACTGCTATCAGAGAATGGGCTAGCAACTTCAAGTGTCGGCGTCGTGGTGACAGAGTCGAGTGGCTCGGACAAGTCAAGCGACCGCATCTCGACACTGATGGTGGGCGGTGGTGTCTGGTAGTGGTTCTCGAATGGGATGATGAAGTCAGCCGGGAAGACAGAGTCCGGATCTGAGCCGGCCAGAATGGACGACTCCCGCTCGACTGCCAGCTTGCCCCACAGCCTGGCTTGCTTCCCGGTCTTCTTGACATCCTCGGGGATGTCCTCAACATCGATGTTGACCCAGCCGTCCTCGAGGCTTTGCGGGATAATGTCGCTCGAGATCCAGCCCATGCACTCGACCGCTCCCTTACCCGCCGCAAGCACCCGCCCTACGACGCATGCTGTGCTCCAAAAGCTCTTGCCGCTGTACACAAACCCACCGCACAGGTTCGCCATCGGCCCCAGCTTCGAAATAGCCACAGTGTCGGTTTCTAGCAGGGTTGACATCATGAAATGGTAGAGGCCCTCGCCCGGCAACATTAGACCAGACACGTAACTCTTCGACAGCCAGCCAGCAGGGTGCAGAGCCGCACCAACCTTCTGGCGCCTCTCTTGCTTTCTGCCAACAGTATCCTTTTTGATAGCAAAGTATGACGAGTCCTTCGACCTGGCCGTGAGCATGGACAAGGGGGTTGCCTGAGGTGTGTTGAGCGGTGTTCCCTCCGTCACGGCGCGGCAGTTATCAGATATCAATGTGGACTGCGTCTCAATATCAGGCCACTTGAGCCTCTTTGCGAAATGCGTCAGTCCTCGGACCTGTCTCTCCCAGTCCCTTCCTCTCATAACGTAGATGAAGTTTTGCTTGTGGTGATCATGATGTCGTTCATGATGTCTCGAGTGAGGTCGCTCGTTTGTCAGGGTCATCCTGTGCGTCAGGTTCGCCAGCCATCCTTTTGGTTGTTCTTGTTCGCCATTTTCTGATTCTTTCTTCTTGGAGATCTCAATGTTTTCCAACCAAGCTCTTGCCAGATGCAGCGACCACTTCACGGACGAATTGGCGGTCCTTTCAAACTTGAGTATCTCCGAGGGCTTCACACTTTCGGGTATCTCGTCGCCTTCTGTGATGATGTCCAGACGAATCAGAAGCTCGCAGGCGAGCAAGATCTGCAAAAGCAGCCAGTACCTCTCCTCATGCAGTCCTTTCGTGTCGTCCGCGTCCGTGATCGAAGCGCCGTCACTCACGCTGTCCTCCGCGTCATCATCCGCAGTGCCCCATAGAACCTGGCCAAGTCTTATTCTCCATTCGACGTGCGAAAAGTCGATCCACACATTCGGCGTCGCAAGAACCTTCAACAGAGCCTGAATCTGTGCCGAAAGGCTGAAAGGGTCTGTGAACATCCTGCTCGGCGGATGCAGTATCTGGTTGAACAGCTCGTTGAACAGCTCATGACAGGAGGACCTGTCCTTGCGGTGTTTCTCCTCATATCGCTGTGCATTCTTCATCAAGTGATCCAACACGCTCGTCTCCTCCAATCTCCTCAGACCGTCCTTGGACGCGATGAGGTTCTTCCTCGCCTCGATGATGACCCGATCCTTGGCACCTAAGCTGCCGAAACCCCACTGCTCCTCCTGCAGCACGTCAGCAACGCCCAACTCCAGCGCAGCCTGATAGCCCATGGTCCCTTTCTCCAATCCCTGCATGCTGAGCATGTTGGGACGCTCTCGACACCGCGGGTAAAAGTGCGCCCTGCGCCTCTCCGCGACCTTGCGGGTAGCTGAGGCTGATGGTCCACGTTTGACATCCCGCGTGATGTGAGGCCAAGCAGTAATGCAACTCCATGCCTCATCTTCGATCTGGACATGGTCTGTCAGGTCTCGGATGGCGAGTCCCTCGTCCCAAGGAAAGGCGACGGATGGATGTGGGGCGCCGGTGAAGTGGCCCTCGGACCGGGCAAAATACTGTGGAGCACCCGAGAAGAGCTTCTCGAGGTCCAGAGAGGACAGCGTTTCCATGATGCGGTTGATGCGCAGGTGTGGGACTGGTGGCTTGGTGTGGTGTTGAGATCCTCCTCGTTGGCCTTCATTGGCTGGCGTAGGTGGCAGCGGCTTATTTTGATTTGATGGCGAGCCTGCCGTTCGCCTAGAGTCGATTGAGACTGATCTTGGAGCAGAACTTGGTGGTGATGAGTTCGAGATCTGTTATAGACCGGAAGGTGCGGGCATGTATGTCAGCCAACGAGGCAATGCAATATCATGAGGCGACCGTGATGGCAGCGTGCTTGGTCGCAACGAGTGTTTATGAGAAGGAAAAATGCAGTCCATGAACGAGACCCAGAGCCGATGACACAGACACAGGAACAGGAACAGAAGCAAAAGCGAGCTTGGCAAATGCAGCCTTGCGCGATCGTACGATGCAGGAAAGTGCGGAGCCAGATGCACGAGAATGGGGTTGACGAGAATTGAAGATGCGAAGACGCGAGGACGGTGTTGCTGGCCGCGAAGAGCGCCACAGTGGAACTGGGCGAAGAGCAATCACGCGAGGGTAGATGAAGGATGGTCCGAGAGAGCCATGGAATGCTGAGAGCTCCAGGTTGCTTGCAAATCAAGTCAAAGCCAAGTCAAGTCAACCTTGGCCAGGTGGAGGAAGAAAGAGAAGCAAGGACAAGAGGAGGAGGAGGTCCGTCTTTCTACTCTTGCCTCATTGAACATGGCCCCAAACTCAATCGGACTTCGGACGCATGGACAGCGGGTTGCGAAGTGCCAGTGCCAGTGCCAGTGCCAGCGCCAGCACCGGCGCCAGGGCGGTGGGAATGCCCGCCCTGCCCTGAATGGCCTGATGAATCTGGGGTAAATGTGGGGTCTGGACTGACTCTGAGGACAGGGGCTTCCAAGGGTCCTACCTCTCCAAATCCTGGGAACGGGTAGAGGAAAGAGGAGGCGAGGTGAGGCGAGGTGAGTCGAGGGCAGACGGAGCACGACATGTGGCTCCGGGAATGATGATTGACTCGGAAAGGGACGCAGGGGATCGATTGAAATTGAGGAGGGTTGACCTTGGAGAGATACCAATACGGCCCCCCATTTGGCGGCTGGCGCGCACCGTTGACAAATATACCAGACCAGACACAACGCTCAACAGCCACACACAGGTAAGTAAAACAAAATTGGACTTGACTTACCACCGTGGCCGGTGTCACAACCAACCGAGGCGGCTCGGCCGGCTTGCTCCCAGCTCGCCGAGAGAGTCCTCGTTTCAGCGACAGGCTCGGCAGCCTCTTGAGTCCCCTCTGGAATTTATTACCGCCACTGCTAAAGCTGTTGGCGGCCGGACTGTCGATCGCCGCCCGCCCGCTTCCGATGCCCGCTCCCGTTCCCACCACGCTGTTCGGCCTTGCTCGCTGTGGCTGGGGCTGGGGCTGGGGCTGGGGCCTGGGTTGGGGCTTGGGTTGGGGATGTTGCAGGTGATGTCCGGGCACGTTGAAATCACGAGCAACAGCCCGTGCTGAGGCGAACGCCGGCCCCAGATCCGCCAAATCTGGCTTTGGCTCCGTGACTCTTGCGCTAACCGCCGCGCCCTCGTGGACAGCCGCAAGATCCGCCCCGTGGTCCGTGTATGGGTCTGGGCCTGGGTCTTGGTCTGGTGCCGGTGCCGGTGCTTGCGTCTGTGCCTGCGCCTCCGGGACCACGACCGAGTTCCTGCGCGGCGGCCAACTCAATCGCCCGGCCGTCCTCGGCTCGCCGTCCTCTCCGAAGCGAAACTGGGTCGACCGGCTGCGGAAGAGACGAAACGGATTCCGCTGCGTGCTGTCGGACCGGAGCGTCCGTCGGTGGTGGCTCTTCTTCTCATCCTGGGCCTGTTGGTCATGCTGCCCTGGACCCGTCCTCACCGTCGGCGGCTGCTCGTCGCTGCTGGCTTCGGCCTGCTGCTGCTGCTGCTGCTGCTGCTGCTGCTGCTGCTGCTGCTGCTGCTGCTGCGCCGCGTATGCCTGCCTTGCGGCCTCCCGATGGGGCCTGTCGGAGCCGTCGTCGCGAGCGAGTGGAGGCGAACTTGTCTGCACGGGTTTGCGCTTCTTGAACAGCGTCCACGGGGGCATCTCTTCCTCGTCGCGCACGATAGGCTAGATCGAACCCCGCGCTGTAGCATGGGTCAATGTTGACCGATAGATAGACAGGAAAGAGTCCGGGTGTGGTGTGTGTCCGTGATATTGCAAAGGTTATCCGACGCGTCAATATCCGGCGCAGCGGTCAAGCACAGTGGGTTTGCGCTCGTTCTGGGCCTCTCGGTACGTCGCAGTGCAGAGGATCCTGAAACTCGACACTCTAATCACTCAGCGAGGATTTGGACCACGTCATGGCATAGGTAAGGCTGAGGATCAGAGGGTTGAGAGGGAGACTGCACGACTCGAGCAGCAGTGGATTTCCCTGGCATATCCAGAGCGCAACGTACGACAGTGACAAATCTGTCCCCTGGCGGCGGCAACAGAATGTAATGGACAGCACTATCCCAGGTATATGCTCTCCACGTTATGATGACTGGCGCCTACCTCCGGCTGAGCGGGTACGGAGTGTGTGGACTTGCAAAGCCTGATTTGTAGGACTTGTTGTCGGGCCTGTCTATCCGATACAGTAGCCTCAGCTCTCAGCTGTGGATCGAAATCTATGCCAGGCTGCCTGGCTGCCAACCAGAGACCATGCGGCCATGGCATGGCACCAAGGCAATAAAAATCGGTTGCCCTTGCAACATTCTGCGAGATGCGGGTTACAGGGCGATTGAGCGCTCTGCCGTCTGCTTGGATCTTCCGGCTATGCGTTCACCTTGCAGCAACTTTTGTTGGGTGCATATTCCCCTGTCGAAAATGGCCTCGTTTCGTCCAAGGTGCAGCAGCTATGCCCACAGGAAGACGGCCTGCAGCCACATGTGCTGTGGAGCTTCCAGGTTCCCGGCACCCAAGCATGGACCGAGACACCGTCTGACGCAGTACAAGGAGAACACGGCCACTCGGATCGCTCGCGGGCGGGGAAATCTCCGGCACCACAGCATCGGTAGGGAATTACCTGACATTCACAGTAAGGAGAATTGTCGACAGTATAATAAGGTCCATCAGTTCCAAGTTTTGTCTCGTTCGACCTCCGATTGTCACAAGGCAAGCCTGTTCCGCGGTGCGGTACTCGGTGACATTGGAAGATCTCCACAGCGCAGCCTGCATCGAAGCCAAGACTGTGTACATGGGCCGATGTGACATTGTCTCCCTATTCCAAGATTGCGGTGCAGCAAGTCTGCACGCATTAACACTACCGCATTCTGCATATCAAAGCCACACGCCACAGTCGGGTGGCCTACAGGGCAAGGAGTCAGGTAGTCATTTTCGAACGAGCTATGCAGTCCATTGCCATCATCATCATCACCACCACCACTGCTGTAGCCAGATGACCGGAAATTTTGCTGAGACATGTGTGACCTCGTGTAATCTGTCCACCGCCTCTGCCATTGCTTTTCCTTTTCCTGCGGACCACCGCATCCCCCAGCATGAACTTATTCTTGATTCAACGTAAAACCGCCGCCTTGCTCCCCAGCGCGGCTTGTACGACGGGGGCTCTCGCGCCGCCCAAACACTTTGGCAGACGGGAAGGCCAGAAATTAGGTCTAATTTAAAACAGGTCAGAGCATGCAAGACTGCACATCGACTCTGCTCACCGCTGAAAGCGTCACGCGATCAGCCCGGGACATGAACTGAGGACGAGGTCGAGGCGACAGAACGAAGGGCCCGTCTGTGCGTCGGCAGAGTGTTTCCATGGCAGTCCGAGGTTGAGCGGTTGAGCAACTCAGCTGGCACTCGCCGCGACAGGGTGCACTCCACAGCGAGATCGTCCCAATGCTGCCCGTCCCTGTACCCGGATTCCCATGTCCGCCTCTCGGTCGTGCTATCAGCAAGGCTGAGGAGAGGGGGAATGAACTGCCTGCGTCGGCAGCATGCCCGCCTCCTTTCGTGAGGTTACGGATCCGGGCAACCAAGGGAGGGTATCCGTGGCTGAGGCAGGTGAACGCTGCCGTAGACGAAGAAGCGAGAGGGGTGTTCTTGAATCTGTAGAACCCGTCCAGTTCAAGCGGCTGGCGTCTCATGGATGACGATCAGGAGGTACTTCACATCGGGCACGATGACGAGCTCCTGCTTCTTGGTGCGCACACGCAGCAGCTTCAGTTCGTCCTGTAGCAGCACCCAACAACATCAGCGCCTCGTATTCTCTTTCTCTCTTGTCCGCCGTCGCGTTTTGCGGAACGCCGACGCCCCCTTTGTAGATTATAGAAGAAAGTCCTCACCTCGGTGTCCAGGCCCTCCACGAGCCCACCCGCGGCGTTGACAAATGCCCAGACCATCCTCGCCAGGTCCTCCGCGCCCTGCGCCTCGGTGTCGGCGGCGCCCGCCCCGGAGGCGTTGGGATCGTCCGGTGTGGTCTGTGGCTGCTGGGGCTTGGCCGGGAGCAGGTTGGAGATCTGGCCCGCCGTCTTGAGGATCGCGCCCGAGCTGCGGTCCAGCGCGATGGTCGCCTTGACGCCGGGCTTCTTGGACAGCCGGCTGAGGGTCTCTTCGAGGGCGTCGGCACCGTTGGTCTGTAGGGCCCCCCGGTGAGGAGGGTTTTTTGGTTAGCTTTGCGCGGCCGGGGCTGGGTGGGTAACTGAGAAAAGCGTACTGTAGTTGCGTCCGCCATTCTGGGGATTCGTCGCAATCGCAAGGGTCGTCGTACTTGTAGAAAGGCTGATTAGGTGAAGAGGGAGCGGGAATTCGGATGGTCGGCGCAGCGATTGTAAACAAAAGGACGGTGCCCCGCTCCACTGGAGCTCCAGCGCTCTCCAACGGGCTTCAGCGCAGCCTGTAAACAGCGGGCCGGCCCTCAGTAATTTAGCCCGATTTTGCTGGATCCCTGCCACACCGCCTTTGCCGAATCTGGACTCGTTTTCAACGTCGTTCAAGAATTCTCCTCATACAAGTTGGTAAGTTTGTATGTAATTCCGGACACTTCCTCAACCCTTTTTGCTGTGACTAAGATATTGTGGTCGGCGGAGGCTAATACTGTGCCAAATGAAGTCAGAATGGGTTCTAGCAACAGGAAAAAGAAGGAGAAGAAGAAGGACTTTCAGGTAGGTGTCTTCAGCCGTCTTGTCTTGTTGTTCCGGAGCAGAAGGCTGACGCCGCAGATCTAGAAAGCCAAGTTGAAGGTCGGGAAGACAAAGCCCAAGGCCTCTAACTTTACAGACACGAGCTTCCAGTCGAAAGGTGAGTGAATTCCATTTCAACGGGGCGCAAGAAGTTCAGCAGGGCTTGGAGAGGTTTCCTTGGCTACGTTGGTCTTTTGGGTGCTTCCTACGACGAGAAACCGTGTTGAACAGTAACGTGCTTGGGTGCCCGTCCGATTGGCGCTTCTTCAAGGTTGCCGCTCAAAGGCATGGAACGTGCTTCAGCGGCGGACTGAGGGAAAGGACCCTAAAGCAATGGAAAGACAGCAAAAACTTGGGTGGACGGGACTCCTCAGCCATCCCCGGGTCGCTGGAGAATGAAGGAGGGAGATTGCATCAATAAGGGCATGGGGATATGATGACTCTCCACATGCCAGCAGTCTTCTTTTGCCGACGCCGTGCCTCTATTTTTCTCTATGAACTCGTATGCTGACCATTATTAGCCATCGTCGTCAATCAACAATCCCTATCCGAGGTTGCCCCCGATGCAATCGCCCAATTCAAACACAACCTTTCACTCGCCACCTCTCGCACCGAAAAGCAGCGGCGAGAGGCTCTCTCCCACCTTGCGACGCAGGTGACATCCAGCCCGCCCAACAACCCGGTGGGCACCTTCGCCCTCCTCGACAAGCTCCTCCCACTGATCACAGACACCTCCTCTGCCATCCGCGGCACGCTGCTGCGCCTCTTGCAAGCCCTTCCCGCCGGCGAAGTTGCGCCGCACGCGGACAAGGTCGCGAAGTGGGTCCGGCTGGGCATGCTCCACCTGTCCTCCGAGGTCCGCCACGACGCGCTCAAGTTCATGGAGTGGCTTCTCGACGTCGCGGGCGAGCCGCTGCTGGAGACGGCCGGCGGGTGGACGAAGACGCTGGAGGCGTTCACCGCCATGATGGGGTGGAAGAACATCTCTGCTGGTGTGGCGGCGGGCATGGCTTCGGCGGGGGACAAGAGCTGGACCGCGGCGCCCAAGACGACCTTCGGTGCGGACAAGGGCGGCTCCTCGTATGCGGCCCAGATCACGGTGCTGACCAAGTTTGTCGAGTTGGGTTTGAAGCAGCCGCCGCCTGTGGCGCCGCTGACGGAGGACGAGTACTGGGAGCATGTATACGGTCTGCCAAAGGGCCCTAATCCGTTCGGGTATCTTTCTCTGTTTGGGCCGCCGCAGGACGGAGAGATATGCGCGGATGTCGAGGAGCGACAGCGGGTGTTTTGGAAGTGGATGGACACTTTCCAACAAAAGGCTGGTGAGGCTAAGAGAGAGGGTGGACCAGCTGGACGGGCAGCGGGCGAGCTGATCAATGTCGTCGAGGAGGGGATGGAAGGCTACGAGCACATCGAGATGGAGGAGATGGCGTGGTAGGCTACCCACGAGCAGCAGGCATTAATTCGTCGATCGAACGCATACACCCCATACACAACCTTCGTTCTAGTCGAACCTTAGTCCTGAGGAGAGGGGACGTCTCATGGAGACAAGGCACGCTCGCTCAGCTCTTACTACTCCAGCGAGATGTCAGATGCTCTTCGGCGATCACAACTCCATATTAATTCCGTCCCGGCCTGTTGCCGTCCGTCACCCTTGCCATGTCTTGCAACTGTGACTCTTGGCCCTATATGCGGTCGGCTGGTGGTACTTCGCGTTCTGGGTGGGTGTGAGGTTTCTGAAGTCTCCGGGTTTATTCCGGGGCTCCACATCTTGCACCTTCGAAGAGAGCCGACGTTTATGCTGGATGGGAACGACGGCGTCAGTCTTTGGCATATAGCCGTGTTGAGTTTGACGTACTCAGCGTAGAACGAAGCTGATCGTGCCCGAAATTGTAGCTGCGCTGTCCTCCCCCCTTGTTCCCTCTGGTAAATCATGGCTGACCAACAAGAAGGCAGACTCGACTGATCTTTGATGCTGTCAAACCAGCATTACTCCATGCAATTGATGGGATGTAACAGGGCCTTTGCCAAAGGAAATCTGGACAGAGCAATAGTGGAAGCAGTGTCTTCGAAGGCTGAAGGGAGGATGCGCTCCGGGATCTCGTGCCTTCCTCCACTGAACTCTCGGCGAGAAATCAGGCATCTGCCCCCTTGTATCCCAAGAATTTGAACTCCAGGCTTCTCTCAGGGGGGTTCAATAGCCTTTAAGGTGTTTTTTTTCCCTCCCCTGAAGGTACCAAGGGTCACCACTCTAAATGCAAAGTCGTCTCACAGCATCCCGGAACCCTCCTTCCACCACCACCGGCCAGCCTCCACCACAACGACGGCTTCAGGACTCCAATGCGACGTCCTCTACCTTTCAACAACGACATCATCGCCTTCTTTCCAGGCGGCAGAACCGTTTACAGCGTCCGCACGGGCCATCTGCTGCAGCATCTCGCCGCCTTTGGGTGCACATAAATACCCACCCCATCTGTGGTCCCAGAACCAACCACTTCCTTGCCTCGTTTCCTTCTTTTCTGCAGCAGCCAACGCCCAGCACCCGTCCAATCTTCCCTCAGCACGCCTTCTCTCGTGTTGAATCATCATCATCGTCGAGCAGTTCAAGCTCTATTCCTCTCGAAGTTCAGGTAAGCAAACATCTTCAATACGTGTCCATTCATCCACCTACTCGCCCGTTCATCCATCCTTCTGCCCTGGCATATTCGAAGCAGCACTGCGTGGTCTCACGATCCGTCAACGAAGACACTTCCCACCCACCATCAGAGCTTCTCTGCCGCTTGTTCAGGTAAATCACACGCGTTGCGAGTTCTTCTCCACATCTTCTGGGTGAGGGCTTGGTCGATTGGCCTTGATTCATTTCCACGTCTCCCCTTTTCTCGAACAACAACATCAAGCCTTCGCGTACCAACGACCACAGAAGATCGGTTGGAACCCTTTACATCCTCCTTTTTCCGTTAATCGTCTGATCACCCACCCGACACCTGACTCCCTTTCCTTGGTGTCTGCCATCTGTCAACAACGCCAGCCAAAGGATCTACCCCCGTCTGACCAACTGAGTGGCTCTTTCCCCTTGTGAGACGCGTCCAAACTTCCTTCCCCGTCCCATTCTGCCCCCAGGCACTCGTTCCCCTAGCCAACGTCTCTGCAACTCCCAAGACCAGACCACTTTTCTTTTTCCCTTCTCTCACTTCTCCTTTCGACCCGCTACCCCGCCGTCAACCTTCTCTTGGTTTCATCAACTTCCCTTTGTCGGACCGTTCACCCCTCGCCTCTTGACGCATCGTGGCCTCTTTCCTTTGAGTAAGACTTCAATCAGTTGTCGCCGTCCTTTCTACCCAGCTTTCCATTTCCATCTCCCATCTCTTGCACCTCTTTGACTTTGGCTCGTCCACCATACTAACAACATCAATAGATCTTTACTCTGATCTGACTCACGTGGCAACTTCACTTCAACTCATCAATTCTTGGTAAGTGCATACGCCCTTGTCCTCCAACACTGTCTTTTGTCTCTCATCACACACATTGGACATCTTCAATCCTTTTACTGTTTCATGCTCTCGGTCAGCTCCATGCTACATTGATTACACTGTCATTGGTTTTGCTCTCCATCATTGGGCGCTCTCTCACGAACGGTCTGCGCATTCGGATTAACACATCCACAAATTCAGATCAACAGATTTTCTGACCAAGATGTCTTCTGGTTGGGGTAACGCTGCCAGCAACGGCTGGGAGTCCAAGGACGACGTCGCCTGGAGCTCGGGTCCCGCCGCTGCTGCCTCTGAGCAGCCGACCGTGGTCGTCACTGACACCTCCACCAATGCCAACGGCGCAGATGGCGTCACCGGCACTCAAGACGTTTCTGGTGCCGACAAGGAGAACGACGGCACCCAGACCACCGCGGCCAACGACGAGTGGAAGGTCAAGGGCCAAGCCAAGTATGACTATGAGAGCCTGGGCGAGCGCATGGGTGAGTACGATGGCAACGCCCGTGTGTACGCTTGGGATGGCGAGGAGGGCGACATCGGCCCCGAGTTCCCCGAGCTCGAGCTCGAGCTCTTCGGCCCCGTCGACGAGCGCGGTCAGGATGATGCTCTTGGCGTTGCTGGCGTCAACATTAGCAAGTGAGTCCATTATCTCCCACTACCGTCTGAAGCGTCATGTACTTTGCTAACTTTGTACAACTAGCATCATTGAGATCAAGCTGGAGCAGGAGGGTCCCATTCGTATCGTCCCTGTCATGACTTTCCAGGAGGCAGGTCTACACCCGGCCATGGCCAAGAACATCGACCTCTGCGGCTACAAGGTACCCACGCCGATCCAGAAATACTGCATACCTGCCATCACTTCTGGTCACGATGTGATTGGCATTGCCCAGACCGGTAAGTCTTCATAACCAAAGGCAGATGAATCCTCCGAAGCTAACCAGTATTCTCAGGCTCCGGCAAGACCGCAGCTTACCTGATCCCCATCCTGAACAAGCTGATGGGCAAGGCCAAGAAGCTGGCTGCCCCGCGGCCGAACCCTGCAACTTTTCGTCCTGGTTTCGACCCTCCTGTTCGTGCGGAACCTTTGGTCTGCATTGTCGCTCCAACCCGTGAGCTGGCTATCCAGATCTTCATGGAGGCCCGCAAGTTGTGCTACCGCAGCATGCTGCGACCTTGTGTCATCTACGGTGGTGGTCCGATTCGCTACCAGATGGACCAGCTGGCTCTTGGATGTGACATCCTCATCGCCTCTCCTGGTCGTCTCATTGATTTCATCGATCGGCCACAGAGCCTGACCCTCCGTCGTCTCAAGTACATGGTCATTGATGAGGCCGACGAGATGTTGCACGATGATTGGAAGGAGGATTTCGACAAGATCCTTGGCGGTGGTGGTGAGTTGTGATTATGTCCTCTTGCAGGCTTTAGTGACTAACAACTGCAACAGAGCAGGAGGAGGGCAATATCCAGTACCTGCTCTTCTCGGCCACCTTCCCCAAGAACCTCCGCGAGCTCGCTTCGGAGCACTTGGCTCTTGAGCACGTCCGCTTCCGAGTTGGTCGCGCTGGTAGTACTCACCTGAATATCCACCAGCGCGTGATGAACGTCGACCCGCACATGAAGCGAGACGCAACGCTGGACCTTCTGAATGCGATGCCTCCAGCTCGCACCATCATTTTCGTGAACCACAAGCGCACCGCCGACGAGTTGGACGACTTTCTGTTTAACAAGGGCATGCCTTGTACTTCTATTCACGCTGATCGTACCCAGCGTGAGCGCGAGGACGCCATGCGTGCGTTCCGCTCTGGCAAGGCACCCATTCTGATCGCTACAGGTATTTCAGCGCGTGGCATTGACGTCCGCAACGTCGTGCATGTAATCAATTATGACCTGCCTAGCGCTGACACCGGCGGCATTGAGGAGTATACTCACCGCATTGGTAAGTGCACCTCCCGCTTATATCGCAATCCCTATCGCTGACTTCTCCCAGGTCGCACTGGCCGTATCGGCCACCAAGGGCTGGCGACATCGTTCTTCACTGAGCGTGATGAACCCTTGGCCCCTGTTCTGGTTCGCACCCTGTTGGAAACTAAGCACCAGGTTCCTGAGTTCCTGAGCCACCACGTCCCTGAGGGTGACGAGGTCAACAAGTGGGAGTCGGAGGGTGATTTTGACATGGCAATGGGTGCTGATGCCGGGGCTGAAGGCTGGAGTGGGGAGGCTGGCGCTGACGCGGGCAACGCTTGGGCCGGTGGTGGTGGTGAGGCTTCGGGTGAGGCCTCTGGCGGCAACGCTTGGGGTGGCGCTGGCGAGGCTACCGGCAACGCTTGGGGTAGCGGTGATGCCGTTGCTCAGTCGGTCGGAGGCTGGTAGGAGCCAGATGTCCCTGTCTCTCGTGTCACAAGACACTTGCGTTGGGCGGAAGTTCTATTGCAGCATCTGCTCTTCTTGTGAAGAAGTTCTGGGGTTTCTGATTTCCTTCGTTCCATGGCACGCTTGTTGAGAAATGGATGACAGATGCTCTGGGGCCAATTTGACATTGGTGGCCAGCGGTCTGACTTGGCATGTTCGATGAGGATATGTTGGCATCTCCTCCAGGTAGTCTACAACTTCCATAGTCGTCCAACAAGCATGATATGCCACATCCTCAGCTGCTTTTCTCTCTCGTGACCCTGCTTGCTCACAGCCTATCTATTCTCGTGGTATTGTAGGGTGTTCTTCAAGTTTCTCTACCTACGTAACTAGAGGAGGTGTCTGGACACTGGCTCAGCTCTTCCACAGGGCTTGTCGTTTGTTACCTACGTGACGACGTTCTAAGACTTCGCAGACCATCGCCTCTTTTTATTTTCCTTCTCATCATGAAGTAATTGATGGGTGTCTTATTACAAACTCCCTGAGAGTCTACGATCTTGACCCACCGGGAGGCCACATGTGCACTGAGCCTGTAGAGTGCCCCACCCGGTCATCCAGCATCTCGCCGCAACTGCTTGCCTATGCCCTGTTTCAAGAAGATAGGACCCCGCAAACTTCCACATGATGAGTCTTAACTCGTCGTCAGAGCCGTATCTGCACCTAGCATGGAAGAGGTGTGCAACAATGCATGTGAACGACCGGATAAAACGCCTCCGTAGATGACGGCAAGCGGACCGCGGATGGACTTGAGATCGCGCTCAATCCCCATTACGAAGAGTGGAACACGATGGATGAAGATGTATTTTGTACAAAAATACATTGACGAGTCGGGTTGTTGGTCGGCCCTTGCTCGAGTCTCATTGTTGCGGCTCATGATGGAGAGAAGAACACGGAAGGGAGACAAAGAGGACGAAATGGAACAGATGTGCTTTGAGTTTCGGAGTCTTCTGGTACTTTCAGGTAATCTCGAGAACTTGGTTCTATTTATCTGATTCATCTGAGATGCCTGTGGGGTTTTCGAGAGCTCAACATGCCTCCTTCGCACCCGGGGCACATGCTTCGTCGTTGTTCGGAGGCGGCGGAGACGGACTCCTCACGAGGACCGCCCGCGCCAATATCTACACGACAGATCACTACAGGATCTCACTGAGTGGGGCAAAAGCCATGAGAAACAATCAGTTCCGTGCGTCGGTGACCTCCTCGGCAGAGCAGCCGGCTCGCAGAACGGCGGCCAGAGCGAGATGTCGGGACGAGCTCGACTTGCAGTCCGTGCCGCCTCCAACCGTACATCTCATGAGAGGAGGCCTACTTGGACTGAGTATGCATATCATGAACGTCTCTCCGCCGTCCAAGCGAACAAGTAATCAGGTGGTTGGTGGGCAGGCCATACTGCGGTGACTGAGAACGCCCGCAATGCGCGGCGCGCACGCTTGGCTCAGCACCACGAGACGTCAAGGTCGTGGGGCCCTTCTCTATTCCCGGTGTCCATCTCATCTGCCAGAAGCAGATTTCCTCTGAGAGGCAGGGGATTTGGAAAGACGAGACTCCGCAGGATGTCCATCCCGATGGGGCTCGCCGACGCCATCGCCGCCTGCTCCTCGTGGAGCGGCGCGGCCCTGATCAGCAGGGCAGAGCAGAGAAGAGTCACGCCGCCCGATCACGCCAGCGGGCCTTCCAGCAATCCGCGAGGGACAGCAAAGCTGGCCTGGTCCCCCCCCCCCCAGGTTCTTCTTCTCTTTCGTACCTCTTGCAACTTTTAAGACGGAACGACCGGATCCAGACACGTGGAGAAGGACGTTAAGCGTCCAAGAGTAGTTGCAAGTTGCTCACTCGCCGGTGATCCTCCCGACGCTTGGCCGTGCAAGGAAGATCGACCAGTGAGCAGTGCTTCACGGTCGTGTGTATTGTGCATGGGGGGAGGGGTCGGCGCTGGAGGAGGCATGGTGTCACCGCCCTCGCCGAGCCAGAAACGGCCAAGTCACTCGACGTGCCGCAGGACGGACTTGGTATACGTGCGTGAGCTGCATGCGCGAATCTCAAAACGGGCGATATCATGTATCTGCAGGGCGCGAAGAGGGAGGGACGAGGACGTGAAGGAGGAAAAGAGGATTCACGCATCTGTGAACTTGTAGTGGACCTCACGATCTCGCCTCCTTGGTCGAGCTAACTGTCTGACAAAGGCGCCTCCGAGAGGCAACAGCCCCCCGAGCATCCGGAGGGAGAAGGGGGGGCATCACGCAGTCTTCTTGCGTGCTGAAGGCAATACTGGGCGGGGCAGACCGTCGGGCAGCATTTGCCTGACTTTGCCTCCACGCGGGAGCTTCTTGTGTGTCTTCTCATCGTCCCAGGCGACCAACGGGTTTCTCAACCAAGTTTCAAAGTGACGATTCACGCGGGCTGGCGCACACCATCCTCTTTCACGATGCTTTACCTCGGCATATGGCGTGATCGGTGACTTGTGCTTGTATCCTGCCTGGTAGTGTTTGGTTGGCTGGCGGGCTGGCTTGAATCAAAGTCACTTGAACTCACACAAGACAAGCTCAACCCAGGTGGACGGACGCCTCTCCGAGCCAGACGAGCAGAAGGACAGCTTTACCACAACAACCTACCACTGAAGGCTACTTATGCTCAGACCAGATGCCTGAAATCAATCACGGAGCAGTCTTTTGTGAGCCCCAACACCCAGAGTCGGTTTTGGGGGTGGGTGGGGGCAACATAGGTGGAACACCTTGGATTCGGCGCTCAGGCGCGAAGCGCTCGACGCCCCTTGGCTGCGGATTCATAGGCAGTCAGTGCAGAACACAGAGACAGCACTGACGCACCTGACGCGGCGATCAAGTTTGCCGTGAACCATGCTCTCAGCCCAGCTGGTCTTTTTCCCTTTACCCAGCCCACGGCGTGAAGAATCGTAAGCGCGAGGCGGGTCCACAAAAGTACCGCCGTGCGTCCCAACACGCCGACACGGCGATAATGTTCACGCTGGGGACTTGCCACCCCAAAGCTTGTCTTGTCCCTCCAGAACTCCCGAATAAAGGAGCCCCCACGTAGTGATGTCCGTCGCATGAACATAATTAGTCAGTTGAGGGAACCACCCCCATCATCGACCAGTAGGCAATCCATATCCTCTCTTCCAAGGCGGGAGGGGCATCAGGTGCACGCCAGGTGGCCCTCCCAGCCCCAACCCACCATCAGCCGTCCAACCTTTGTGCCCTTGCTAAGCTCGCCTGTGCCGAACTGTATTCAGCCGGGCGTTTCAATATGGCCTGATCCAAGGGGGGCAACGTAGTGCGTAGAGAGTGGTCGGCTCATGGCTCGTGCCCTCGGACAGGAGGGGAGCGGCGAACGGCTTTCGTCAGGGGCCACGATGACTCACTCCGGCGAGACCCAAACAGGCGGCGGCGCGTAGATTGCCAAATATGGAACCTATGGAGAGAGTTGACAGGTGGGTCCAGCTTGCAGAGGTACGGATCCGTCGTATCTGAAGCGACGTGCTGAGGCAGAGGGAACCAAGTTGGTGTGGGAAGGTTGCCGAGAGCATATGTAGAGCGTCTCGTGACATGAGCCAAATTCGCTTGCTGACTTAGCATGAGCTTCCTCCGCTCTTCGATCGTGCGTCCAACTGGCTCGGAGGGTTGTGCTCGCTCATCAGGGAGGTGCGCTTGGGAGCCCTCCCGTCACGGATTTCTAAGGGAAGTGGTCTGTTCTCCAGTAGTACCGCCGTCATCGGGCGGCCGATACAACCAAGAAGTCATCGACACTCAGGATGGGTTCATAAAGCTTTGTTCTTTTTGCCTAAATTAGGATGTTCTCTGTATTGTGTAGACAGCTCGGAATCGAAGGCAGGTGGGGTGCGCTTCTCGTCGCCGCTGGTCTGACAGCAAGCAGGTGGATTGAGGTCCAGTCCATATCTTCCAGGTAGTAAGCCCGGAGCCGGTTCCTCGTCCCCGCGTTATCTTTATCTAGAGTACATAAATGGTTAGTTGTCGGCGGTCGAGATATAGGAGTCCGGTTCCCGATGTGGTTTGCGCGTTGCTGGCGGCCCGTTCGGTGCTTTCGCAGAACAGGCGCCGGCCGCCACACTGGCCGCTCCAGGCCGGTTCCAACTCGTCTCTGCTGCCAGTAAATTGGGGTATGTAAGCCACGGAGTGACTTCTCTCTCTCAAACAACCTCGCTGCCCTCCTACTCCATTCTTGCTCTCCTACGCCTCGACGTGTCGAAGCCTCTCCTTGTCCCAAGCCATACCAAGTTTCCCATCCTGCCTGCCAGCCATTGATCGTTTCGAGAAACAAAAAAGAAAAGGACGCGTATTATTTCTCAACACATCGTACACGGTGTTTTCACACCTAAGCTCATTTCCCATGCAGCAACCGGTTTGAGCCCAGTAGACAGACACCTTTCCCAATGCATGCAAAACGCAAAAGCGCTTTTCGACTCCTTGGTCGGCCCGGGCCTCCTTGCTCACCGACCATGGTGTGCAGTTCAGCGGTATCAACGCCCCTTACTTCCGCCTGGTTTTCCAGATGAGAAACAATGGGATGGTTTTTGTGAAATAAAAGAAAAATGCTATAAATGATGGTAGTGACGACAATCAAGTATGCAAAGATGCAGATGCGAAGCTCGCATGTTGCAAACGTAATTGCCATCAATTCAAAATGCCCGCCCACATCCCAGGCCCCTCCATCATGGAAGGGATTTGGAATTGAGCTGCCTCGGTAGAGCAGCAAACTCGCTTGCGCCCCTCGCAAGACGGGGCAGGGACTTGAAAATATTGGTCGTCTCCAGTAAGGCTGGAGCGCTGGGAACTGCAGTCCCCGCGCAACAGCTCACGGACGTTGTCATGGAGATTGACATGGTCGCTGGACAAGGGTCTGCTTCGCTTTGACCCTGCCGTCGGTGCCGACGTGGTCGAGCTTCGAACTGCGGACGACCGTTGCCAGTTGTCATGCAGAGCTTGCAGGGCCTGTGCCGCGTCGTTGGTCGCATCGTCGACCTCGGGTTCGCGCATGCCTCCTTGCTTCGCGTAGCTCGGTAGTCCATTTTCCAGGGCAGTGGTGTAAGACTTGGGCGAGGCAGTGACCGACTCGGTCAAGTCTTCGGTGAACGAAGACAGGGTGGGCCTCATCGCGCACCTCTCATTCATCATCATCTTCGCGGAGCGGCAGCGCGCCTGCACCTCAAGATTGACATAGTCCATCTTGGAGTACGGCGCACTGGTCAGCGACGACAACGATGAGATCGAAGATGATCGCGACGTGCCGGACATGTCCGAGATCATCGATTCGGGCGACGAAACGGTCGAGACGGAATTTGCAAGTGACGACCGGCGAGACGTGAAATAGTTCTGCGGTGAGGAAGACATTGGCCCAGACCACCTGTCGAGCATCATGCCGTTCTGCACAGACCCGGCCGTACCTACTGCCAGACTCATCGCTGAGCTGGATCCTCCGACGAGATGAGGTGGCGAGATGTCGCGAACGGCGCTGACTTGAGGTGTCAGGCGCGGAGTAGGCAACAAGCCAAAGGTAGGAGCCATGCGCCCAACAGCCTGAGCTGTTGAGGGTGAAGGCTCCATGATGGAAGGCGTCTTAAAGATGCGCGGCACGGGTGTGGCGTCCTGAGATCCGCAATCGAATATCGCCGGTTCCTCCTGGGCAGCAGCCAGAACAGATCGAGGTGATAGTGATCGCGGAGACAGAGACGGCACTGGAGAGTAACGGCCCGTGTTCAGAATATCTTCCAGATTTTCCAGATCCGAGTGCAGTAGGCGAATGATGCGCTTGAAGACATCGCATTGATGCTCGAAATGCGCATTCGCCAAACCGGAACCGGGAGAAGGAGGCTGCGACGGGCTATACTTCATGACACGGTCTGTCCAGCGGTGATAAACTTCTTCGCTAACGTGAAGCTTCCAATCTACCGCAAGGACAAAGGCCATTTCGTTTTGGTTGATCTCGTTGGTGTTGAGACCAGAGATCTTGCTCCATGCTCGAGCGGAATAGTTCCGATCTTGCAGATACTTCGACGCCAGGATGAGGGCCGCTAGGAACATCCGACGACCGCACTGGAGAGCGCGACTCGAGTGAGTGTCGTCAGTCTGCTCCATGGTAAAATCGCGCTCGGGGAGCTGATCCTTGATGAGGACTAAATAGTAGAGGGCGACTTGAAGAGTCGAGTAGCTCGTTCGCGAACGGCGAAGCGTTTCCTGGATGAACGTCCGCAGAGGCAACACCCCGGAAACGTTGGTCTCCTCGCGGCACGCCACAGAAGACGTTGGCCATATCGCCTCGACAATCTGTGTTGAAGAATCTGAAGCACGTTTTAGAAGCATGTCCCCGTCCGAAGACTGTCCCGAGTTTCAAAGCTGGCTTACCAACTAGATTGTCGACAAAATTGAGCTTTCGCTCTGCCTGTCTGACCAGTGGGGGAGGGCAACCGGTCCGAGTCGTCGCCGTGTTGGATGTCCGTCTCGGATTTGAGCGGAGAGAACGGCGAGGGTCCGAGATAACGGGCTGCGCATGTTGTCGAGCGAAAGCATAGCCGCCTGTCGAGGCGTCCAACGAACATGAAATGTCCGAGACTGAGGAGGCGGTGGTGTCGTCGGAGGATTGGGAGGAAAGGGAGATTGCATCAGAGCATACCGAAGCCGTTGCGGACGACGTCGTTAAGGAAGCGTAGGACACATTTCGGCGGACCGAGTGGTATTCCAGCGATGAGTATTGTTGTGTCCTCATCTTGATCAAAACTTGCGCGTCAAGGAGTCGTCGAGGCCGAACCGGTCGAGTTGTTTCGAACGCGTAGAGAGCCTGTATTTCTATCCGTGGAGCAATATCTGACCGAGACGAGAGACCTTACTGAGAAGCCATCGTACCCACACAAATAGTACTAGTTGCGAGTCGAATTGGTGTTGTATGATTGGTGGTGGAGAGGAGTCGGTACACCGCCAGGTGATTTATGGCAGGAGGTCGGAGGAGATGGAGAGGATCCGCAAGGCGTTGATGATAAGTCTGATACAGGTGCCCTTTGTCGGCGATAGCATGCCGTGGAGGACAGAAGGAAGGTCTTTAAAAGGTTGGTGAAGACGCCGCTGTCATCAAAATATGAGTAACTTTGTTGTTCAAAGGCGAAAGCCCGGAAGCATGATGTGGTCACCGGAGCCTGGCACCCCTGGGAGGCAAGCGGCACAAAGGCCTAGGCAGTGGCTCGGCCAGGCTGAAGGTGTTTCTATATGGGCAAGCAGGGAGGAAACGAGGTGAGGGTATAGACGAGGATGACAGTGATGATGGATTGGGTATGGTGTGAGGTGAACAAGACCAGGCAGTATAGTGTCTTGTCATCCAGCCCTGGTGATGGCCAGGTAGACATGACCACGTCGAGGGCAGGAGGGTCTCGCCATTATACGTGTCCGGTCTTGGATGACTCTTCTGGAACCTGTGATAGGAGTGGCGAAGGACCCACAAGGCTTTGCCGCTGGTCCCAAGACTGGTAGTGGTAGTGCGTGTAGCGTGAAGGGGTGTTGGACAGGGGTGAGGAGAGGCTGGTTCAGGCGAGAGACGGCGCGGTGGCCACCGCCCACAAAGAACAGAGTGTACTCGACAGAGGGGGGGGGGGGTTTGGTTCCTCTCGCTCAGAATGGCCAGCCCACTGCGGCCAGAGGGAGAGAGAGCGTCCCAGAGGATAGAGAGCGGGGGAGTGTTTGTACCAGGCTTTGTTGGGCAATGGTGATCAAGCCTGGAGGCTGTGTCCTCATAGGCTGGATCTATGGAACTTGTGCAGATTGGGCTGTTGGGGCGATGGAGATGGGATACATGGGCATGGACGTCCGGGGGCATCGTGCTGGGTCTTTGGGCCTTACCTGACGAGTCACAGCCTGCCTGACCCGGAAATGAGTCGCAGGCGGAGGGTGACGAGTGAGAGTGAACGTGAGGTTGAGATTGGAGAGTGTGCGCAGCGGCAGCTCAGCTAGGCCGGTGGCCAGTGGACGGGCCTGGGGATGGGCTGGGCTGGGCTGGGCTGGGGGGCGAAGAAGGCGGGAGCCTGAAGCTGCGTAGGCGCCTGTTGGGTACTTCGGTGGCGAGGTCGGGTTCAGGTCCAGGTCCAGGTTCGGTCACCCAAATGGTTCCGAAACAGGAGATCCTGGAGGCACAACGACTTGTGACTAACCGGCCACGTCCGAGAGATTCCAGACACGAGGCGCCGTTTTCGAGGTTTGATGCCGGGCAAGGAGGGCGCCCACGGATGTGAGAAGAGGGTCGGGTCGATAGTCGAACTGTTGAGATCTGGGTTTGATAATTAAAAGAGCAGCCCTGTGTGTTGGCCCCTTCTTTGTCGTCACTCTTGGTCTCTGTTATCTTGCAGTGCAAGTGAATGCCTCACAAGAAGAGAGACTGAGGAGGGTACAGTCGGGAAGACACGCAGGCTAGCCTAGAGGCTTTTGGTAAAGAGGTGGTGAGAAGAGAGCTGGTCGTGCTCAAGGACACAACAAGCGTGATGAGAGCAGCGTTTGTTGCGGTGAGACAACAGGTGAGAGGAGACCAGTGTGAAGATGGATGCGGATTGAGAGGAGATGGTATCCCGGAGAATCAAGCGTACAAAATAAAAGACGAAACCATGCCCGAGAAAAACGACAAGAAAACAAATAGGAAAATCCGAATCAGATCAGGATGAATCGACCTTGCAACGATGGGTGCAGAAGCAGACTACGACGAGTCGCTTTGCACTGCTCAGAGGGTTGAATCGAACATCTTGACTGCTCGATAGCGAGGAAGGGGAAGGGGAGAGGGGATTCACGGAGCGGGCCCCAAAGCACTTTTGAAGATTCGCACCTCTGTCAGGGTGCGTCTCGGAACAACCGCCTGTGCCCCTTCCATTCTAGGTACCCCAGCAGCGGTGTCTGGGTGCCAGAGGTACAAGAGTGCATGGAGGGTGGGGGGGGGGTGGATGGACATCGTGCCACCTCTGGGGGACGGGGCCAGGAGAGCGAATACAGCGCCAGCTTGCCAGTGCCAGTAACTGGAGAGGCTTGGCTCGGCAGCCAGGCGTGCCAGGCTGGGGTCGCACCAAGCAGGGAAGGCCGGCACCCGCAACAGCTCGCGATTGGTAAGAGGCGGCCAGGATGTGGACCCGCCAAATCTACGCCATGCCCCATCCGGCCTAGCACCGTCTGCGCCCTCGACGTTGTCGACGGTCACCGCAGAGACAAAGGATTGAGCGATGACTCTTTTCCCGTGCCCTCCATCATCAATCCAAGTGCAGCCTCCCCAATCCGTCCTCGCTCTCATCCTCCAGATCTCATCCGTGAGATGGGCGTCGGCCTCCTCCAGACAGACCGGCCGTCCGACGTGACGTGCACACGCCGAGATGGATGAATAAATAAATGGAACCATCATGTTTTGGTCAGAAAGAGATACGGGCCGTGTAAGAGATTCTCCAGGGGCAGCGGCGGGTAAGAGTCATAGCACCTAAACTTGACTGTACCTTGTGTGGTGAGGCAGTGGTGAGGTGGTGCAGTGCATCGAGGTGCATCGAGTTTCTGCACCTGTGGCCTGGTTCATTGGATGGCTGGGCATCGGCTGGGCTGGGCTGGGCTGGGCTTTGGTCTCCCCCCCCAACATTGCATTGTGCAAACCGCCGACCAACCAACCTCTGCATCTGACTTCTGCT
Source organism: Dendrostoma leiphaemia (assembly GCA_026120015.1). NCBI lineage: Eukaryota > Fungi > Ascomycota > Sordariomycetes > Diaporthales > Erythrogloeaceae > Dendrostoma > Dendrostoma leiphaemia. The sequence goes on from JALRMF010000196.1 coordinate 86,068, forward strand.
CTCTTCATCGCATCGCAGTCCATTTTGCCACATTGGCTGTACAGTGCTAGGTATGCTTCCTCTGACTCTGGGGACGATCTTTGTCTTGTTAGAATCTGGAACGGCCACATCGTACGACGGACGGGCTTTGCTCTCGGTTGGCTTCTACAACATATCTACGAAGTAGTGTGAGAAACAGTTATTGCACTACGGGACGGGACAAGCGGGACTACTAAGAACTAGGGACATTACTGCTTGACAAGCCTGAACTCTACCGATGCATCCAGCACGTTCAAATTTCCCCTGCCGTCGCATCCCTCCCAGCCCTCCCGATAAAATGGCCCAGGCCGGAGGGCGTGCGTGTGCCAATGACAGGAAGTCTCGTCGCTATCCTATAACGTGCTGGTTCTCTCGTGATGTTCGAAATGGCCCCTCCCAGACGAGATTGCGGTGATCTCATTCCCGGGAGTGCTTTGCCGCAGTGAAACAGCAGTTGCGCCGCAGACAGCAGTGCCCAGGGCGGGCGTGCAGGGCGGAGTTCGGGTTGGCTGCGTGGACAGTTGCCAAAAGTAGACCAGTTAGATATGAGCCACCCCCAAAGCCCTTGGATAATTTTGGCAGGTTTTGCACTGACGATAGTGTCCTCGGTGGCTCGCCGTGCAATTTCCCTAACACGAAGTCCGGCTCGGCCCCTCCAATGTCCCAGCTGCCCTCGACTGGGCCACTTGTCGCAACGCAATCGTCGTCAGCCTTGCTCCATCCGTCCACCCAAATTTGGATATTCCCTGACTCCCTCCCCCAAAACACCCAACTGCCGTTTCATTTGGATACGGCACTGACACAGCGTTAAGGGGACAGGCCTGTACCGGTATCGTACTCGCACGTATGTAGTTGATGGTGAAGAATCTGACTGGGGTTTACGATGACCAGGCACGGGAACACAGCAGCTAATAAGAATTACTCGGGTCGAGGCCGTCGCGCGTCCTGGCACGGCAGCTCGTGGATTCAAGCCACATACCATACGTGAGGCAATCAAACGCGTCCGCGTCCGCGTCCGCGGCCGTGTCAGTCGTCGGCCTGGGTCTATCTTCGGTCTATATTCGGATGTGCCCGAATCAACACACCACGTCACAGCTGGCCGCGGCCGAGTCTCTTCCATTTTTTGTCCGGGAGCAAAAAAAAAAAAAAAAAACCAAACTTGTTCTCATCCTTCCTTCCTTCCTCCCTTCCTCCCTTCCTCCCTTCCCCAAGACCTCCCACCAAGCTGCACACGGAGGAGGCGGCGGCCTCGCCTTCAACATGATACAGCCGAGAGGCCGATCACGAAGCTGCACGCCCGCGTGATAGGGACAAGCACCACGACGGCCAGGTGCCAAGCGATAACGGTCGCTGGGGTGACTCTGCAGCCGCTTGCATCACAGTTACACCCTCCGAGTGCGAAGGAAGGGAAGAAATTGGAACACGGCACTTTCGATATTGGGAATAGCCTCCCGAGACCGCCTGGTTCTGGTGCCCGAAGCCTGTCTCCCGACTTCTTCCTCCTTTGGCTTCGTTCAGTGCGATATTACACGTTGCCCCCGGGTGAGAAAACACGCCACCTTGGTGTCTTTTCGACGCGGGCAGTCTCGGGGCTCATGATCAACGTCTCGACTCTCACCAGAAGTCACTCAGTCGTCATTCGCGCTCATCCCCCCCCCCCCTCTTTCTCGCGGATCAGACAATTCTCATGTCATCAGGGTCATTATTCACGTGATGTGATCCAACGAGAGGTACTTTGTGCGAGCTCACTCAGATGTTGTATGACTGTTTGCAGGCTCGCCCTCGTCTGAGGTACCATAGAACCATTCTCATTGCTGTAGAATTGCTGATGACGACCTCGCAAGATCCGCGACCGGGTGACACGGGGCTGGGGGTCGTGGTTGACCCCTGCCACTCACTAAATGCCTGACATCCGGCTTCTCCCCCAAACCCGGATTCGGTCACGACGACAGCCTGTCGCACAGTGACAAGAACCCACCGTAGCAGACCATCATCTGTTGTTTGCCTCGCTCGAGGCCTCGTGGGACAGCCCGGCGGTTCCGTCAGTCGCCGAGGTGAACCTTGCATTTTCGATCTGGGGAAAGCGCAGCGGGGAGCAGACTCGCGGTAGTTCCCACCCATGCTCTCCAGACTTACAGTACTCCCCAGGCCTCGAGAACATCTCACGGCATGTTCTCTTCCTGGTGCATTCTGTCTCTCCCTCCCCCCCCCCCCTGCCTCACAACGAACTTCGTCCCTGGCTGCCTTGGATGCTCGGTTACACGCACACACCGACGGCAGCCCACCTTCTTCCTGCTGCGTTCCCGAGCCCTGCCCACCCCCGTGCAGCAGCAGCGTGGGAACCGACTTGGACCGTCCTGCACGAACGAAACCTTCACACGCTGCACGGCCCCCTGTTGCACATTGGCAAATGAACACCGCGGCCAGGCCCTTCCCCACACCCCCTCCTCCTCCGTGATTTCCACCCACCTGATTGGGCCGACGCGAGGTGGGCTGGTCTATCGTTGTATGTATGGCTTTGTGTGTGTCGATGGCCGTCGCGCAGGGAGATCGTGGAGAGTGTAAGAGCTACGATGCCATCTCACTCACTCACACACTCACACACTCACACGCACGTCGGTCTCTCGAGATGGTGGGTCAGCCAGAAAACTGGAACGATTCCGTGCCTATCAACCCCTCCCGCAGAGTATAGTCAGCAGTCTACGCTCCGCCCTAGGCCCCGACTTGGATGTTCAACGATCGCGGCTCTCTCGACTGAAAGATCTGCATGTATTTCTGCACAATTATTATTTCCGGGGAGGCAGTGAGAAGGGGGGCTCCAGACATGCCACGAGGCGGACATGTTGGATTCAGACTGGGCCATGCGTGTGCCATGTGGTCCGGGAAAAGGCAGAAACATCTTCTTCCCACTGCACCGAGCCGATATCTGACAGCTGCCATACTCGAAACAAATCTCCCCCACCCCCGGCCTCGTCTAAAACGATCAGGCTTCCGGCTGGGTGGGCGGGAAGGGGTCCTATGATAATACGCCATGCTATGGTGATATCGATATCGATCAGCTCAACGGCTGGGCGGCAGAAAAGTATCACTGGTGACTCAGAGCGAAGTCTACGTAAAGCCTCGCAGGCAAGACAGGAATTGAATCTCGTCGCCCCAACGATCGGCAGTACCGTCGCCCCAAAAAATTCTGCTGTGATATTGCGCTCTCTCTCTCTCTGGACGAGACGCCCTCGGGGAGATAATCCACGCCGCCATACAAAGACACGACGTCTTCGGGTCAGGTCAGGCCCAACTTAGCATCCACGGCACCCCGTCAGCTCTCTCGCTAGCACTTTCGGGGCGCCGGAAGTACGGCGTGACGAGGTGTCACTAAAGAGTTTTGGCACGCCGAAGAGCAAGAGGTTCTTTCACAGGTAACATCTAAAAATATATATATATATATATAAAAATCCTTTTCCGCACTAGAAGAACCATCGTGACCGAAGAAAAGCGGCACAGGCAGCAGAGCCGCTATTTCCGGGCCATGTCGAGCAAGGAGCTTCGCCAGACCTTCCATGCCACGCGGTTGAGCGAACAAAGGGATGGGCATAACTCCATCAGTACCAGGCTCGTGAGAGGAGACAGTCTGGTCAGCCCACACGGGTAGTAGCCGCGTTGACTCACACACGCCGGACAGGACGGGGCAGAATGCCATCCGTTCCAGCCCAGGCGCACCACTGCGAACTGTACAAACTACACGTGATACATACTTTGCAGAAGACTATCCACTAAGACGGAAGGTTGGGGGGTGTGGGCATTCTGGAACACTCGTAGAAACTTTCTGGGCTTTTCGCGGCGAAGCTTGGCACCTTCGCCTCATGAGCTGCACGTCTCTTCGTATCTACTCTACCCCCTGTGTTTCCGTTCCGCACCGAGACCTCGCACTACGCCTCAGAACAGACCAGCTGGAGAGGGGGGGATGTGTGTGTGTGCTGTACTAACTATCTACAAAGGTGGCCACCCGGTGGCCAATGACGCTTTCTCCCGCCCCAGCCTACCCGGCCTTCTGTAAGAGATGACTAAGTACGCAGTGCTTGTTCCCGCGCTAAACCCAACAAAGAAGATTACTCTCTTGATCGATCTCTCTCTCTCTCCCTCCCGCACCTGTGTGCGAGCGCAGAAAGATGGTTTTCAAATTTAAATGTTGCTCATAGGCCCAAACAGCCAGCCCGTCAGCCCTCGGCTTGGACCGGCCACCCAGTAGCGTGAGGCGAGGATTATGTCAGTGGGCAGCTGGCTGGCTGGCTCGTAGAACTTGTACGTACTACGAAGTAGATCACGACGTAGAACTGCGTCAGGAAAGCCCGCTCAGCCGGGCAATGATAGACAAGGCGGGCTTTTTCCTACTCTTGCTAGAGTGAGGCCTCGCCGCCTTGCCGTAAGTAAGAGGCGGAACGAGCGTGCTGCCCCGGTCGTTCCAAGCGCCGTGCCCCTGCTGGGGGACCGCCTCAGCATGTTTGCAAAGCAACGCAACGCAGCTTTTTGACGCCTTGTCCAGCCGTTCGATGACTAACCATCCGGGCAGACCTGGCCCCAAAGCATCTTTCCCTCCTTTCAAGTGGCTGGCTGTCAATGCTTGTGGTGAGTCGGAGAGGATTATTGAGACAAGGGTCCGCCAGCTGGTCACGCCAGGTGGCGAGCCTGCAGGGATCGAATGTCGTGTTGCATGCAACACGAGCTGAGTCACCTGTTTGCTTGACGTCCCCGATCTCGACTCTGCCTCGGCGGTCCGCGATGACTCGGTTTCTGGACGAGGGTGAGGACGCGTGGGAACGGATGTCTGGTGACGACGAAACCTGTGCGATGTCGCTGGTGAGACTTCCTCGGGGGGCCCTTTGTCTTGAGGCCCAGTGTTCCAGTGACTCCTCTTCTCGGTTCGGTGGGATTCGGATTGCCTGTGGGTTTCCCAGTAGACAGACAGCTGAGTGGTGTTTGGGTCTGAGGCTGAACTGGCTTGAGAGGCTTGCTCACGCCGGTCCGTGAGCATCGTGACCTTTTTTTTTTTTTTTTTTTTTTTTTTTTTTTTTTTTTTTTTTTTTTTTTGATAAATTTAATAAAAAAATGGGGAGAGGGGGGGGGGTATAAAACCAAAAAAAAGAAAAAAAAAAAAATAAACCGGTTCATAAAAAAAACACAACCCCCCA